>JAHZMT010001747.1:0-12701 GCA_027743785.1 Sinhomidia bicolor | reverse complement strand
TTTCACTTCTCCCTAATATTTACAGTTAATTTTAAAAACTTGGCCGTATGGTCAATTGAAATTTCGAAAAGCGCCAAACACGTAAAACAAGCATTACTATTTCAATGCAAAGAGACTTGTTACAGTTAAACTACACTATCATAAAGCACAGTAATTAGCAAGATTGAAATATGGTTTTATAAATGACTCAACGTAGAAAAGCACACAAAGCATTTCGAACAAAATCAAAGTGTATTTTGTTTGAGTCCTTCACTAATAAAAGGGGAAAGAAGTGATCGATAGTAAGGAGTACAATTCAAAATTTGTCAAAATTCAGTAGGAAAGTCATCAAGAGTCGGAACGAAATTTATAATAAAATTATTCCTCAAACTCAAAGATGTCAACAATTAGTCATCATATCTAAATATTTTTTAGAATTTAAAATAAATGTATAAAAAGAAGTATAATTATGCATTTGAAATGGTTACTGTTTTTATGATTAAATATGAAATGCACAAAAAATAAATAAAAGAATTAAAGCGAAAAGCACATTTAAAGCTGAAAACAATGCTAAAATTCAATCTAGTGGAGTACAGCAAAAAAGAATAGAGAATCTCATGCAACAAGCAAATTTTTGGTTAGAATAAATGTTTTAAAAGACACGTAGTAAACATCAGTAGTATAGATAGTAGATTTCATATTGAATATCTTACGATATTTTAGGCATACGATAATCGTGTAAGTTTTAGTTCGTCATCACACATTCAACATATTAAATAGTCTTTTGAATACAAACTGCTTCAATATTACTTTAAAAACTTTCAACGCGCTGTTAAATTATTGGTTAGCCACACTCTAAGTTTGATTTTAGACATCGATTATACTTACTGCAAAGCGGGACGTATCTTGACTCAACGACATGACGTTCTGAAAACCGTAAGGCGCCTCACAACCTGGACACGGCTGGAGCAAGCTTTTGGCAAAGTCATTGAATTTAATTTTTTGGGTTATAATTTTAATACTTTTTAAAAATGTAGAAACATTGCAAAAATCTGTTTCAATAAATTTAATCTGATGATCTGACAAATCTATATGTGCGATGTCAGTGATGAAAAGTGTGCTGTTGTGGATAACCATTTGCAGTTATATGCATCTGATGAATTTGCAATTTGAGCCTAAGCTGTAATGCGGAACTGTTCAATCATACTGCTTGCTAAAATGTGTAATTAACAAGAATACTTGCTAGTTTTGATTAAAAAACAAAAATGACAAAAAATGCTCAAGGATAGCATCCAATCTAAAAACTGGAAATTACAAAATTACAACCTATATGTATAACAGTTTCTGCACTCCATCTACTATACTACCATCACCTTACATGCAAAAAATAAGTATAATATTTCAAAATAAACTTTAACATTGACAGCTGCAGCCACCACAGTACCAGCAACCAACGATAACAGTACAAAAATATTTCCGACCGCATTTCATGCAATGCAGTGTGCAGGAACAGTTTTGGATTCACTTGGAGCAAAAAACAGGAAACGGATTTAGAATGTTTGGATGAATTAAGGTCAGGTGAGGGTACGAAAATGTTGTATTTATATATACAAGTACAAAAAATGGCTTCAAAAATTATATAGTACAAAAGCATGGAGCCCGAAAGCCCAATAAAGAAAAAAACGGAAGTACAAAAAATGCCGCTGAGCAATGCCAGACATACCACAGAAAAAAAAGTTGCCTGAAGAACAAAAATACGTACAAAAATATACAGGCCTGTGAAGGTGGTTGTCATTTATCCCATGTGTTTTAGGGATAAGTCAAAAATTCAATTGAAAAGTTCTTGTTCCCAAAAAATTGTCAAAAATAAGTCGTCATTATAAAAATAGTGCAAAACATACTGACGTATAAAAAGTATGCATTGCAATTTTCTGTTTGTGAATTGTGATGTGTCGTTTGTGCAACATAAACATAATATTGTGCGCGATTCCAGGTACAGGAAACAAAAATAAGTATATACGTGCCTCTACCGTGCACCCCCAAAATTTTACAAAAAAATACTGTACTTAAAAAAATATTTACAAGTACGATAGCTATTCTTGCAAAAAATAGAAAAAAAACGCAAGAGTTGCTTTTCGATTGTGATTAAAGTAGAAACATATTTCAAAAATAAGGTATATGCATCCAGAAAACTTACAGAAAATCTGGTTGTGTCTGTTGTCAGATAAAGGTGGTTGCGGAAACCGTATGGAGGTACGCAATTCTCACACGGCTCTAAAATCCTAAGCCCTTTAACTTATTTTACATTCGTACTTTTGTGTATCTTTTTTTATGATTATTTGTTAAATTATTTTTTTTATCTAAACATCATTGTGATAATAGTAGTAAAAGAATACTTAAAAAATATGACTAAATTTTTTACGTGCAGTGACTCACTTTTTCTCTTGGATAGTTCGTCCTTTTTGAGTTGCACAAAGATAATTTAAAAAATTATTTTCAATATGCACGTGACTGCATTTTGATAACATTTAAACAAATAGTCTTGTGTGATGCCGGTACCTTATCATCTTCCATGGATTTTGAGAGGTCCATCAAGTAATACAAATCAACCGGATAGTCTTCCGCTTGTGCATATTGCATGCTCATGTCAAATGGTTGGCCAACACGAAGTTTTATTGAAACGTGCTGAGGTCTGATCTGAACCGCAGACTTATGTTCACTTCCTTTTGAGATCTCTTCATCCCTACATATCATTAATTACAGACATTTGTAATTTGTTTAAATGTACTTTTCCATGAATATATGGTAATTTGAAAGGCAGTATGTAAAACATTTTTATTTACAATAAAAGCTCGTATTCGTGATTCGGGTTGATTAGATGTTCATCCCCACATCGAGATTCCATGGGAAGTGCCAGATGCCTCGTTGCAGTGTTGCAACGAGGGTATGGACTGTTGTCGGATCTTTCATATCGCTAGATAATTGTTTAAAAAATAACATGATTTTTTACAGGTAAACATTATATTATTATTATCTTTGTACAGTCACTTATCCCAAATGTCATTTTGAACAAATGTTTGTTTTTTATGGCATATACACCCAAATGCACACAAAACGTTATTGAAGATAACTAGATAACATTACAGATAAAGTACACATTGGTACATATTTACACTTACAGGCTGTGCACACCAAACGCAGTCCGGACTTCTGATGCACTCCCCACAAGTCTTTTTGGCTGTACATGAGGAATTTGAACTTTGACCAGACACCAATGTAACAAAAACTGCCAATGTAATAGCTATAAAGGTAATATTATTCCTATTGAGGCGCATTTTTTTCCTTTAATTGCGATTAAAACTGTTCCGAGATCCAACAATTGCCTCCAACGTACACGGGACGGGAGTAATTTTGGGAATTATATTCCCAGGTGCAGAAACAAATTACCAGCGTTTCTATGCTTAAAGGCACACTTGTTGGATATATCAATTAAGCATTTTAATTCCAATTATTTGTACTTTAGATAATGTACGCACAAGATGCACTTTTGTAGTTAGTCTAGAGACGCACACACGTAGGAGTTTGATATACTCTGGTTATTATTACAAGTACAAATTACACAGCTACATGGTAATAATATAAAAGTGCTGTCTGTGTCGCCTCCACATATATGTGTATATAATCTAACGAGTTTTATATGCCGTTACAAATTTCAGCAAAATCTGTGTTTTCTTTTGTCAAAAAATGAGCTATGCTTCAATTGTAAAGTAATTAAACTAGTCTAGGAATCTTGTGAGTGTGTAAAATTTTGAAATTTAAAATATTATTTTCTTTCCACCCACACCCGACTCCGTTTAACTCTAGTAACCCAGTTGAGAGTTGGTGGAAGTGGAGGATGAGTAATAAAAACATAAAAACTCCAAAATAAGGAGTCAAGCAGCTAATCAGTTACAAGAACATGTACCTATCACCTTTATGCAAGAAGAGTATTGGAGCATACTTATAATAATATTTAGTTGCTTGACTTGCTCACACATCTTGCTCTTCTTGGAGTTAACAAAAATTTTACTTGTTAGTCAGACATTCACTCCTACCACCATCATCACACATTGCGCGCATATTATATGATGTAGGTAGGTTGTTGTTGTTGGAGTTAAAATAGGTGGAAGGTGGTAGGATGTTTTTTTTTGAGATGATGATTTCAGGATGGATGAGAGGGACACAAGACACAACACACTCACACATGTATGTATTTTGATTATATAGAGATGCTACTTTTCGGTTTTACAAAAATGTGAATGAATGCATCATCATAGACATATGCTTAGTTCATCATGAGCTGGTTAGCTCAGAGAAAAATCTCCTTACTCCCTGTTATTTTTATGTAGGTATATGAGTTTTTCCTTCTTACTACAAGTTTCTATAAGCATTAAATGTACGTGACATCGACTTTGTTGGCAGTGCAAACAGTGGGGTTTGTTGTTTGCGCTTGCATATTGCATGGATGCATAGAATACCAAAAAGGAATTGACTTGACTAGTTACAACAAAAATGACTTTAGTGCGTGGGTTTCTTCTTCCTCTCTATTCTTCATGTGTATCCACCACAAAAATATACATCATCCATCGCGATGGGTGAGGAATCAGTATATTTGTCAATATATAAATGTTAATTTTTAAAGGCTTTGGCAGACGAAAATTCAACGCTCCCTTCCCTACTCCGCCAACACCAACAAATGAGTAAAATAAGATCTGCAGCCAAACTTGTTAGGGATGAAGAAGCGTTGTATTCGTGTCATCTTATTAAAATGAACTCTTTCAGTCTTTGATGCTATTGCTACTAGAACTAGAACTACTGAAGCAAAATTTGTAATACGTAGTATATAAAATTCTCGTCTATAAGGAATTAAAGTTGTGGTAAAGTGGTGATCTCAATGTAGGCGCATAGTAGTGTAAACTGTGCAGACATGGACTATAAAGATTTGTATTCAACTAAAAGCATGCTACTGCTTATCCAAATGAAATCAATTTGAGAGAATATATTTCTTAAGATTGGCTGCCAATAGCCCGAAAAGGTTGATGACTGGCGTTTTGAGAAAGTAGGGAAAGGGAAACTGCTGTAGTGCTGCGTAACAAGAAATCATGCTGACTTATTCGTGTTCCAAGCAATGTATTGTAGACTGAGACGTTTATTTTTAATTAATATATTATCAATTTATAAAAATATAATTATCTAGAGACTTCGTCTTTTTCTTCAAAAGCTACATCCTTATGTACAAATATTAAATCATTTGCCCAATTGTTTCTAAAATGCACCTCTCCAACAACGCGATAACCTTGAGATGCCATGTACTGAACCGTATCGTCCTTTCCCTCTGATGTATGAAGATATTCCACTGAAAGGGTCTATCAAAACGAACAAAGACATGATTAGCTTGAGATGCCATGTATTGAACCGTATCGTCCTTTCCCTCTGATGTATGAAGATATTCCACTGAAAGGGTCTATCAAAACGAACAAAGACATGATTAGCATATGATATTTTTAAAAACTACGGGTTATAAAGTATTTGACATTTAAAAAATATTAAAGTTATACCCTTATATAAATTTTATCAAATGGAATTGTAGTGAGAACTTTCAACTCGCTTCCTTCCACATCCAAACTAAAGTAGTCTACTGTTGTAACGTTAAGAGCCGTTAGCAAGGAAAATAAGGGCATGCATTGTACGGATACATATTTCGAGTTTCCTAGTTCAGTCACTTCGTCTGTGCCCATTACTTTTCCAGTATTAAAACTTTGAAGAAAGTTAGCCTGTCATACAATCCATTACAAATCAGTCAAACACAAACATATTAAACAACAAGTTGAATTGTCTGATATTTAAAAAATAAACCGCTTACAGTATGTGGATATGGCTTAACAGATAAACAAGTATTTGCAATCCATGCCTTTCTGTTCTTCTTTTTTAGCAAAGCAAAATTACTGGGGTCACCTTCTACAAGTAAACCCTGCAATTAAATAATTGTCAAAGTTGAATTGCTATAAACTTTCATCTCCGAAAAGTTCAAATTCAAATTTATTTTGATTTTATTTCAAAGGTACCTTCCAACCCAAGTCTTTTTCCATGAACAATGTGTTGGAACGAGTTTCTCCGTCAAGGGCCCCACATTCCACGAAAAATCCATTTGTCTAGGGACAATTATTCTATTGAGCATTTTCACTATACATATTGCATATAAGATAATTGTTCTCACTTTCGTAAAGCTGTATTAAAAGTGCGAGTGCATACCATGTTTTGCAACACTCGCCGAATATACTGAGCTTGACCTTTGGAGGGGTCTTCGTCGGGTTCCTTTAGGTTGTACGGATCTTTAGACGGTGGGTGAATGTGTTTATTCGCCCAAATATAATCAATTATTCGTTTGTCGTCCTGAGGAAGAACAAATGGCTGTCCAGACATAATCTGAGATAGTGGAACCGGAACAACTTGCTGAGCTGAATGCAGAAATTCTGATTAACTTTGATTGATTTTATATAAATTGTACATGTTGCTACTTTTCAATTCGCCATTTTAAATATCATACCTCCATATTGTTCATTCAGTTCAGCTTCAGAATCACAATTGTCACCGTCGAACCACTTATTTTGGTTCGATGTCGAGTTGATAACAATTAACTTGAGAACCACAAGGCCAATAGAAACGATAGCCAAGAAATACCAAAATGAACATTGTCTCCCGTTTTGACGGATTTTCATGGTGGGAAATTGTTTACGCTTTGACTATTGGGCAACTGAAGAAAAAAATAATAAAATATATTTTTTCTATATAATGTACACTGTAAAAACACAAAGGTGCTTAAAGCGCATTCTGTGTACCATAAGCACTAAACATGCTCTCTTTTTCAATTTAGAAGAAATCACTTAAACACTGGAATCCATATTTTTTAAACCCCAACAGCAGGATTTTAAATGTTCAATTTTTATATTTTTATGCATACAATTTAAAAAATAGCAATGTAAATTGTTTGCTTTTTCTTTATTTTTTAATATTACTTAATAATAATACGTAATACAGAGGAAAAAGTGTTTCACGCCTGTTATCAAGAGAGAACATCAAGAAACTTTATGCACAGTTTCGTCGTACGTTGCTTTACTTGCTTTTACTTAAAAACTGACACGCACTGTTCAGTGTCAGTTATGATTTATAACGTATAAATATTGGTGAAAGCCGCTAGTTTTTTAGAGTGTAAACCTACTAAACGTAGGCTTATAACAAGAACGATTTTTCATTCTACAATATTACACGTATCGGTAAACAATTCAACTTTATACTTTTTCAATATTTACATAACATCCTAATTTTATATAAGTAGATAGATGTATAAGCATGTTATACATATACATGCATAAATATATAATGGACCCACTTGCACATACAAATGACGTGTTGAAACCAAATTACAATGGATTAAGATTTGTATTATCGCGTATGGTTTTGTCTAATCAGTACATTTAGATGATGGTTCTTTTTATTACATGACAATATAATATCGAAATTACTTTTGACAGGCGCAGCTGCCGAAAATGTTTGAACTGTTGCTATTTTGAAATTATTCAATGATTTCACAACGCGTAATCTGACTAATGACAGCATTTTTTCAAACAGGAAACTAACGTTATCGTGGTTAGTGCAAAAAATACTTTATCCTTTATCACGACTTTTTCGCAAGTAGTTTTTTAAATAGCAAACTTGCATTGAAACTTGTGGAGAAAAAATCAGAATTCAACATTAGCACAAATTTGCAGACATTTTACGGATTGTTTCCAAATGTAGCACTGAACAAACACGAAGCGATATTTTTTTCGGTTTTTGGGCACCTGATGAAATAGTAATTTGTACACTCAACTGTGCTCAATTTTTTTCTTAGTGACTTCAACTAATGCTGATGGGATGGGACTGTAGCGTGCTTACACATTAAATTATAAACATAGGGTTAGAATCAAGGTTGATAATAAAATATTTTATCATGATAGTACAGTAATTGTGATAATGACATATATTACAGAAGAAATGAAAAGAATGTTTACTCTACCATTATAATATTTTCACTTGTTCTTTTCGTTGTCTGCAAATGACAATAAATAAATTACGTAACATAATTTACTAGTGTATGAATCTTATGTCATAGCCTCTGTAACAAATCATAGTACCGCACCGCAATTTGACCAATTCGTCGATTTTACCTAAACAGTACGATTACACATTTAGTGCATGTAGAAAATTTTTATTTCATGCGAATCGAATGATTCTGAATTGATTGTTGGACTGTAATACATCTGTTAATGTTGCTGCGCATATACTCACAAACTTGACATCAATGACTTAATGTAAAAGTATGCAATTTGCAAACTGCTGTTTCATATTGGTTCACGTACCTAAGCTTAATACACAGTTATTAAAACGAATTGCTACGAATTTCATTTATTTAGTTCTCATTGTACTACTACGATGCAGTATGCAATGTGATGTCAAAAGCCTGAAGTTTTAGTATTGGTATTTTAAAATGTAAATAGGTTACGTATAGCCATGTGTATACCTGACTAGATTTATTATTCTATTTCGTGCCAAAAAGTAGATTTGATAGTAAAATAATTGATGATTCTATGTTTTGAGTTAAGTTGTGCTCCACTGAATTGTACAATACAAGACTTGTACACTTCTTCCAAAAATTCTAACTTTACTCATACATTTTTAAATTTAACTTCATTTAAAGTACAGCGATGTTATTGCAGGTCAAACTTAACTTAAATGGATAAATGAAGCAAGCGAAATTATAATTTTTTCACACAGGTAAAACAAATTTATTTATTTGGCTTTAATTAATTGTGGAAGGTAATAATTTATAATAATTTCAGAGTTACCTACTTTCTCTCCGGTTGGTAAAAACGAGGTACCCTGATTACCTTTCCAAAAATACTAATGTTAAATATAGTAAATTTTTACTGTTTAATTAGTAAGAAATTAAATGTAGTTGCAATCGTTCTTATCTAATATTTAAAAGCTGCATTTCATATTTATAAAACTGTAAAGAGAACGTGATAATATTAATTTTTATATGTTTAAGTCCACCCTTTCCTACCATACTCTCCTTTATGTCAAGAACAGCAAAAAGTATTTTTCTTTTGTATCACAATTTGCATCTTTAATTATTATTACAGCATTGTCAGAGTACAAAAAATATAATTAATTTACATTAGCATTAAATAAACTTGCATTAAATGGCACCGAGTATTTGTCTCAATCCTCTTCTTGCTAGATAGCCTCCGTCCTAACCTAAAATATCCGAGCGGTCAATAGCAAAAGCATTCGCAAATATCTGCGTTAAAGGGACAGTTCATTACTTCCGCGATCTGACTCATTGAGCCGCTCCTCATTTCTAAAATAAGCTGAAGCCTCCTCGTCCTGCATGAATCCCGGAAACGGCCGCACATTTCTAATATACTTTGAGCTGGGCTGTCTGAATTTATTGCATAAACCGCATGGTAAATTTGAAAAGTTATAGATAACAGAAAATGCACAGGTGACAAATGGTAGCGCAATAAAAACAAATATTACTACGACTGCAAAGAAATTGTTTTTCTTTTTGCCATTCTCTCCGGGATCAACGATATCACTTGTTTGTGCTACTTCTTCGTAACTTTTTGCAAACACATGAAAACTATCGTTATGTTTTGCAACTGGCTTTAATGGCGGAAATTTAACTGGTTTCCCACAGTCCATGTCTTGTTGAGCAATGATGTATAAGTTGGATGAATCTATGCCTCCATCGTTCAAAATCGGTCCAAACTTAAAAAAGAATCGGCATTCCTTTGGTTCTGATTCTATTGAAACTACATGGTGTATAAAACTACACAAATGTTCGTCATCTGAAAAAATAATAATTTACATTGACTATTAAATTCGGTTCTTCCTTCTTAATGGCGTAAATTGACTGTAATACAAACTCTGTGTTTAAATTTAATAGGTATATGTACAAATAGCACACGCGCAAACTTGCACAGAAAAAAATCCAAATTACCAAACTCTTTGTAATGTAATGTAACAAGAACAATTTTCCGTTTTATTTTTGTTACAAACAAATTACAATCCAACGTCATACCGCAAATACTAAAAGTATTGCTAACAGGTAGTTTTAATTCTAATGACGATAATGATCGCATCACTAAATCTACTTTTAACGTTGGGTCTTCTTTTCTTAAACCGCAAAGAAGTTAGGTACTTGATTTTTTACGCACAGTAAAAACCTTCAAATGTTATCGGCATCTTAATTTTTGTTATTTCCGTAAGTTATTAAAAAATAGGGCAATTCAAATTAAACTGACCTTGAAAATGAAGAGTTTTCACGATTAGTGGAGTTGGGTAGTTGCGGTGGCAGAAGTAATGGCAATCTTTTCCTTCAGCTAAAGGTCCTGTTCCATATATCTGGCATAAAATGCAACTTCTCATTTTCTCACAAGTTATCTGGAAAAAAATGAGATTGCAGTATGAAATAAAAAAAGGTTCTAAAATGGCAATTTAATGTTACATGTTGGCTATTATCGGAAGTTTTACTTATTGGTCAGAATCTACTTAACATTGTTCAACTACTTAAAATTACACACACAAAGTTCAATAATGAAAACAACATACATCCTCTTTTAATAAAACATCAATCAACCCTGTCAAAGCAATAACAATTAAGTTAAAAGCAAACCTTTGATATTTGGTATTGGCAAGCATCACCAGTCCAGTCGGCCTTACAACGGCAAACTGCATTACTGCTTGAGCAGTCACACTCTCCATGCTCGCTGCCCGAGCACATTTTACCAGTTTCTCCCAATTTACATCCTTCACAGGTGTCCTCTATGTTATTATCAATTTCATTAGAGGATATAAACAGTAGTGGTCGTGGAGCTGGAATTTGCTGATACGGATAATCCTCGGGTGTCACCGCTATTGTTTGATTTGTTGCAATAACTGATGCTGCTGTGTTGCCAACAGGTAGCAATAAAGTCGCAGTTTGAAACAGCAGCCCCAGAATAGCAATAAGGTTTTTTCTCCAGTAAAAACTTTGATAGTTGTAGTGTTCAAAAACGCGTGACAGGAAAGAAGACATTATTTACAGCATTGACAAATCGACGTATTTTTAGGTTACGCTTATTTGTGTATAAACAAACACGACCTCGCTCGTGGCATTGGCAAATGATACACTTGAATTATTATACACTTTTATAATTTATGATATCTTTTATTGCCTCGCTCGGTTTATTGTTATTATCTCAATTTTTTGTTTGCTTCTTTGTTTAACTATGGTATATAAAATATGCACAAGAAATCCATGTAGAAGTAATTATTATTTCTGAATTTAAACTGATGGTTCAGATTCCTCAATAATATAACTTTTAAGGATTATGTACATTTGACAAATTTTTAGTCACGATCACGTTTAGCAAACCGTTTTAAAGATAAAAATGTCTTTGGCAGTCAATAATCTCACTTGTTTAAAATATATTGTACGTTGAATGTAGCTTACTCGATGAAGCAATGTTTCTACTATTAAAATCGAAATACCAACAAAATTCTTTTGATGGTTGACTGTTGAGATGAGCATAATACTTTTGTATTTATGTACGTGTTCACACGGTAAACATGCATACTAGTATAGGATGTCGTACTATAATTATAAAAAAATTCATGTAAATCTTGCATAAAACCTAAAGGATAAACTATACGCTTGCTTCTGAGGAAGAAAAAGTAAACGAAAAGAAGAGAGAAATGCGCTGTTGGTTTTTTTCGTGGTGTAGTTTCCATCGTAGAACGTTTCTTTTTTGATCTGGCAGATTTCCAGCTTCAAAAACAGGTTATCCACTGATCATCACAAGGGTTCAGGCTGGTAACATCGCATTCATTATACGTATCTACACACATTTTTAGTCCTACAATCCGATTTTTAGATGAAGAGAGACAAGTGCAAGCCATGTTTGTTCCATATCCATCAATCTAGCTTTTAAAATGCATGGTTGAAGCCGAATGGAGAACACACAACTGTTTTGACGATAGTGATGCTAACATGGTTTTCTCCGATTGATCCAAGAAAATCTAAGATTATATTCTTTTATCTTCATTTCCCAGACCAAGTAAAAGCACGCTACTTACTATGTATTCTCTGCTATTGTGGTCGTAGTCAGCTCAGCTAGCAAGCACATGTTGAATAATAAAGTACATTTTGTACAATCAGCAGAAATCAAAACATCTTTAGAACGGATTCAAGATCAAATGATACAATCATACGCATACGTTACGGTACATGACAAATTATGCGCATCCATTGAAAGCGCTTTGCTATTAAATCAAAAATCAATGGTCACTACTATCAAAGTAAACTTTATTATAAGATATAAGTCTGAACTGTTGTATTTTGAAAGGTCAACAGGTTAATGTAAAATTTTGAAAATTGTTTATCCTTCCTTTTATCGTCTGCTATTTATCATCATACGGTATTTTATCTTTATTTATTTGATATGAGCTTACCGACGTTTCTTTAAAAAAAAAATTTGTGTTATTACGTCTAAACATATCATCACTGTCTAGAAGTATGTGGTTTGAGTAGTATAGGTTTTTACCTGAGTCTTCAGTTATTGTTATGAAGTTATTTTGTCGCAGCACCTATCTGTATTTAT
>JAHZMT010001746.1:0-10151 GCA_027743785.1 Sinhomidia bicolor | reverse complement strand
CGTTTTTTTATATATAAAAAACTGGAGAGTCATAAGAAGAAATGTGTTGATGGGCTGATGACAGCTCAAGGATGAGAGGGATGATGATGATGATGCTGCTGCTGGTAATGACGATAGCAGAAGACGAAGAAGAAGATATATTATTTTTCTAAGAATGCATGCCCGTATGTAACCTAACAATGTTAACGACGACGACTATGACGAGGATGATAATGATGATCATGTTGACACTAACGATAAAACTCGCTCCAGTTCAGTTTTTTTTTGTCTGTCCATTTCTCCTTCGCTGCTGATCCTCTGTGTTCTTTTTTAACTTTTTTTTCATCAAACATTCTCTCAACATGAGTTTCTATACGGTTGGTTTTTTTTCGGATTGGATACATAACCTTCATTTATAAAGAGATAGTACAGTAGACTAGACGAAATGATGATGAAAAGAGAAAAAAAGGTAGTAATAATAAAGATGATGTTACTTTGTAGAAAAAAAAAGAACGGGTGACTGACTAGCTGACTATGACTACTGACTATGCTGAAAAAAAATATAAATTAAATGACAGGGAAAAAACAAGCAAGGTGCATTAAAGCACAACACACACACCACCACCACCACCACCACCACTTTCACGTAACTTTACCTTGTCTCTTGTTGATGATGAAGAGGAACACGACATACATAATATGTGACGTTAGGAAAATAATTGAATGGTGCGAGGATGAAAATGATAATGGAAGCATACCCGTGACGGCGTGGCATGTCACGCTATTTATACTTATAGGCATTTATATACACACAATGAAAGTGATGTACATTGTAAAATGAAATATGAAATGAACGAGAAAGGCTTTTTGCTCCAGTTTCATTTTTTTTCTCTTAAAAAATAGAATATTTTCAGAGGGATTTTCTTTATAGTAGGCGCGCGTACTTATAGTTGACTGACTCATTTACATTATAAATTTTTTTTTCCGCCTCTCGAATATTTTAACGTAATTTGACTGTAACCATATGATGATGATGATGACGATGATGAAAATGACATGGGGAAAGTATAAAAAGGGAAGGATGATAATAATATGATATAATGATGAAGAGGCAAGACTTTAGCTCGTAAGTATACACAAGCCGACAGTTGGACATTTATAAGGGTATCAAAAATAGTTTATTTTTTTGTCTGTTGTTGGTGTGCTATATCATGTCATGCAGTTTGCGTGTGTAAGTGCGTGTATGTTTGTTTGGGTGCCGCACCGCAGTGTTTTTTTTTGCCTGCCTGTGCGTCTGGTGAAACCCGATACGAGGATTTTGAAGTCTTTCTTGTTCCAAAAGGTATTAGTGAGCGAAGCTCAAGCTTAAGTATTTTTTTCTCTTTTCTTTTTTTTCTATGAATGCGATCGCTTTTATATTGCTGCTGCTGCAGCAAACACACACACACACACCACTCACTACTACTATCTATATACTAACGAGACAGAAAATTGAAGTAAGACAAGGTAAAAGTAAACTGAAGTGAGTGTGCTTTTCCTGGCGTAGTCATCGTCATCATCATCATCATTGTTGTTGTTGTTCGTCGGAAAATAAAGAGGCATATAATAACAATATGGAATCCTTAATCCTCACCACCACTACCGATGCGGATACTTTTGTACGGTACGACGTGCATGTATATAGACTATAGACTAGACACATATTATATTTTTTTCCAGCCACGTTCCTTCATACCAATTTGGTGGATTCTCAGTGCGACAGTCGTTTTTACACACATAAAAAAACCTGCTACTTTTGTCATTTTTTTCTCCGCTGCTACAACACAAAAGAAACAGAAGGAAAGGGAGATGAGGAGGATGATGAGTAACATAATTTGTATTAACTTGGTAAAACTTTTGTCAAATCCGGGGCTAAAAAGAAGATGGATTTCTGAAGAAAAAAAAACAAGTAGTTGTTGGAATCCTTAATCCTCACCACCACTACCGATGCGGATACTTTTGTACGGTACGACGTGCATGTATATAGACTATAGACTAGACACATATTATATTTTTTCCAGCCACGTTCCTTCATACCAATTTGGTGGATTCTCAGTACGACAGTCGTTTTTACACACATAAAAAAACCTGCTACTTTTGTCATTTTTTTCTCTTTGCTGCTACAACACAAAAGAAACAGAAGGAAAGGGAGACGAGGAGGATGATGAGTAACATAATTTGTATTAACTTGGTAAAACTTTTGTCAAATCCGGGGCTAAAAAGAAGATGGATTTCTGAAGAAAAAAAAACAAGTAGTTGAGAAAATAAGGTGCCTTTCTCTTTACTAAATGCTTTGTAGTTTCCGTGTGTGTGTGCGGTTGACAATATACTTTCACGTTTTTACATGCTCTCTCGATGTACACTACAGAATATCTCTAGAAACTACTAATGATGGACTTTCGAAAAAAATACGTTATAAAAGCTAAAGAAAAATTAATGCTCATACTCCACAGTACATACACACACGCAGCAAAAATAATATTATTTTTTTGTTCTGAAAAAAAGAAAATATCCGTACTGTTCTGTGATAATATCACAACATCGACACAGACAAATAATACATCGTACCGTATACCATATACCAGATTGTGGAAACAAAACTCATATCATTTCTGTGATCACACTTGACCGAACATCCCCCTATTACTTACAGCGAATCACGATGATGATGATGACGATATTGATGATTATGTATAGAATAGAGAGAGAGAGCGAGAAATCCAGGAACAAGTGAAGTGAAATGGAAAGCTGGTTGGATTTGGATTCTTCATAATATTTTCATGCATACATCAAATTACATACATAATAATAATAACATCTCTCTACACACACAGTATCATCATCATCATCATCATCATCATCATGCTCATCCACCACAATTGCATCATTCCGTGATGATGAGGATGATGATATTATGATATGTATGTACCGCACCGTTGTGGAATGGAATATTGGAATCGGAACTTTCAAATTTTTTTTTATCTCGTGGTAAATCACAAGTCCTTTTCTTGGTTTCTCACTGAGGCAGACACAGAGATTTCCCTCAGAGATAATATAACTTACACACATGCATACACACGCGTAAGTATATGAATAGAAGCACTACTCCCATGAAAATGAAGGGATGATGATCAGAAGAGAAAAAAAATGTAATGATTTTATCCAGAGATGTATGTAGTTGTGTGAGTGAGTGCGTTATGAATACACACATGTTGATGATGTTACACAAGTTTAGTAATATGTATGTAGATACATGTGGAATAATAATTTGGTTTCATCAAATCTGATTTGATGGTTTTGAACACACCACAGCACACATACACACCGTATCATCATAATCGCGGTGATGATGATGATGAGTAAAAAAAGTAGGAACCTGGACAAAATCCTGTAGGATTATTATTATGCTTGTGTGCGTTGCTTATAATAATGAGCAGTAGAGTAAGTACTTCTGGATTGATAATGTGGTCTTGGCTTTTTTTCCCTCTCTCTCTCTCTCTCTGCTTTCATAATATACATTCCTTGTAGTAGGTCTCTAGGTACAAAAACGCTGACGATGAGAAGATCATTTTATTTAGTGTGTACATTTCACAAAAAATATGATTTCATAAACCACCAAAAATATATAGGCATATTATATTGCCTTTTGCTCTTCTACCCATCTCAACCCCTTTTTTGATCATTTTTTTCTGCTGTGGTAGTAGTGGTGGCATGGCATGCATGCCATGTTATTTACCAGAGAAAATGTTAGTTTTCCAGCTTTTTTGTACGCATAAGGTCAACTGGAGTCAAGATGATGATCATCATCATGATGATGAGTTGCTTTTCCAAAGCAAATATCCACGATATTTTTTTTTCTTTAGAAAATGAACATGATAATGGTGACTTTTAAGGTGGATTTCTTTATAGCTCACACACACACACCACACGTACGCATCATTTGTAGTTTGAAATTTTTACGAGGTTTTTGTTTTCTTCTGCGAAAAAAATAACTCCCTAAACCGAATGATAATTCATACGAAAAAGGATGATGCATGCAGGCAGGCAGGCAGGCAGTCATGCCACATAGAGAAAATGTTAGTTTTCCAGCTTTTTTGTACGCATAAGGTCAACTGGAGTCAAGATGATCATCATCATGATGATGAGTTGCTTTTCCAAAGCAAATATCCACGATATATTTTTTTCTTTAGAAAATGAACATGATAATGGTGACTTTTAAGGTGGATTTCTTTTATAGCTCACACACGTACGCATCATTTGTAGTTTGAAATTTTTACGAGTTTTTTTTTGTTTTCTTCTGCGAAAAAAATAACTCCCTAAACCGAATGATAATTCATACGAAAAAGGATGATGCATGCAGGCAGGCAGGCAGGCAGTCATGCCACATTTCAACAACCAACTTTTGTAACCGCCACTTATAAATGCACAGACACTTTGTGTATTTACTGTGCTTTTTCCAAAAAAAAGGTAACAGGAAATCTATTGGTTTATGATTAGATGAGATTATGGGGTTTGCCAGTGCCGGATAAATGCTTCTATATACTCTATCATCATCATGATAACATACAAACAAACAAAGTACTACTGAAGTAGAGACAATCGACATGAAATCACGCAATAAGAAGAAAAAGACGAGAGAGAGAAAAAAAAACAAAAAAAAAACTTTTTTTCTTACCACTAACACATCATGTAATAAATATGCCGCTGTGAGTTGGATATTAAACATTAAACACATACATATACAAAAATGGGATGTTTCATCCACTTATTTCCGTTACATCATCATCTTTTTCTACTTGTTCATAATATTTTTACAGCACTGGTTTATTCAAGTGTTTTCTTGACTTGACTGCGCGACTGGATGAAAATGTCATGTCATACATCAAAACTCTTGCTGCTGCTGATGCTGCTGCTGTTTCATACTATTATTGTTTTATTATTCTCTAGTATTTCAACTTGTCTATTTTTTTCAAAACCATCAAAAATGTGCTTGGGATTTCTAATTCAAAAAAGCCACAACAACAACAACAACATCAAAAAGTTCCATATAAATGTTTACATGCGTAAGGTTATTTTTTTCAAAACCATCAAAAATGTGCTTGGGATTTCTAATTCAAAAAAGCCACAACAACAACAACAACATCAAAAAGTTCCATATAAAAGTTTACATGCGTAAGGATATGCAATGATGTAAAAAATGATTCATATGTGTACCTCTTTGTGTTGGATGGCAAGTTCAGAGAGAAGAAATCGAGTTGAGCTTTTATTTTCTTTTCTTCCAGTAGTTTTTATGCCGGACGAACGTGTTTTCATTTTTACACAACTTTTTTTCCTGTTATTATTATTATGCCACAATAATAATCAAAAGATGAATTATATCGTGAATAGTAAAAAAAGGCTGTATTGTACAGCAGCGCTATCTTCTTGTCCGGATTTGTTGCTTTATGCTGATGCATGTACGGACGTACGCAAAAGAACAAAGTTATCATTCAAGAAAACATTACAGACAGCAGAGCAGCAAGTTATAATAGAATACATCATCCTTTACTATTTTTTTACCCTTTTATGCTACCAGTCAACCAACAATAAAGTCTATATATTGTAGTAGGAGTAGTAGTAGTAAACCTCGTTGTTGTGGCTTGCTTGCATGCATCAAGTAAATATTGGGNAGTAGTAAACCTCGTTGTTGTGGCTTGCTTGCATGCATCAAGTAAATATTGGGCAAGTGATGACTGCCACAAAGAAAAAAGTAGGCAGGCAACTTGAGAAGAAAAAGAAGAAGAAACTATAACGTCATGCACCAAATAACAAGCTGCATACAAAACAAACAGTTTTTTTATTGTATACACTTGTTCCTCTTCTCCACGCTTACTTTTTCTCAGTCTTTCTTTCTTTCCAATCTTTTTTTTCTCTCTCTCTCACTGTCTGAGAATGTATGTAGGTATCTCGCTCTCTCTTCTTCAGGCAAAAGTGCAGAATAAGTTGAAGAGCAGATTTATATTTATGAGATGATGCTCGTCTTGATTGTAGAATATCAATTTTTTGCTTGCTGCTTC
This sequence comes from Sinhomidia bicolor, assembly GCA_027743785.1. Classification (NCBI taxonomy): domain Eukaryota; kingdom Metazoa; phylum Arthropoda; class Collembola; order Entomobryomorpha; family Entomobryidae; genus Sinhomidia; species Sinhomidia bicolor. The sequence continues at coordinate 4,077 of JAHZMT010001746.1, read as the reverse complement.
GCAACTTGTTTCCTATTATATTTTTCCATCATCTCCTTTTCTGCGCTGTTCTATGACTGCTGCTGCTGTGTGACTGTTTGCTTAAGCGGTATACGTAAATACGTACATAGGCAGTGATATACCTGCTGGAAAAGATCATTTTTGATTTTTGTGCAGTTGCCATAATCTTGAGTTGTTGACTTGAATTGTGAAATCAGTTTTGCTGAATGAGTTGTTGTTGGTGGTGTCTTTACAGCATACCTGAACAAAACTTTGCTGACTGTATGCATTTTATCTGTTACGAAGACTGTTTATATGATTGAATGAAAACGTTAAAATATGACATGCTGCTGCTGTTGATACATTTTCTTCCCCATCTGGGACTTTTACATTATTCTAACCTGACATACTACATCATATCCCTATTACATTTCAACTTTTTTTTCACTACGTTGAACTTTCTATGGCTTGGCTGTGATTTGTGGATGTGCAACATTTTACATTTCTGGGGTTGCTTTTGCCTTTCTCTCTCTCTCTCTTTCGTCTCTTTGCAGAGTCAGTCACGCACCGCAACTACTCACTCTTTTTCCACAAAGCTAAAAGCTGAGCTATGTATGTCTGAACCTATACCTACACGTTGACTTGCAATGAAATCCATATTGCTCAATAATAACCATATAATATAATTGTACTAGTAGTAGTAATTCATAACATAACTTGTAAAAAAGATTACTATTACATTATTATTATTATTATTATTAGTGCGCTATAATCTATATGTGACCACCTGAGTTTTTATACGGTGGTCAATGTACAAGTGCAAGGTAAAAGGCATGGTGCTTGTATAGTGATGTTGATCGTGTGTGGGTTCTTCTGCGAAAATGTAGTAGAGATATTATAATATCGTAGCATAGCAAAACTTTTGTTCTCAAACTACATAATATTGTCTACTGTATAGCTTATATGTATGCATGCGGTTCCAGCATATCGCACGTGTGCCATACCTACTTACTCACTACTACTACAATATTATAGGTATATCCTTATCTCCAAAGTGGCTTCATAACTAAAAAACGAAAAGGACTGGAAATGACAAGTCAGTGAAACGGGCAAGTTGATAATGTGGTTTTCCGGGTCGCCAACAGCAAGCGATAACGATACATGCATATATCCATCTATATCTGTCTATATACCTTTTTGAGAGAAAATATATGCCAAACCACATTATTACAACAACTCCATCCTTTTTATATGCTTCTTCTCAGCTGGATAAAAATCTCAAGTATTTTTTTGGCATTTAATGAAAATTTCATTTTTCGTGTGTGGCTTTTCGTGGCTTGTCATTTTTTTTTTTAAGTTTTTCTTTTCCACGTTGATTGTAACCAAAAACACGATTGCATATTTTTTTTTCATCACTACTGCTGATATGGTATGGTCAAGCACATATTTTATATACCTACCGCCACCACTGCCACTACTAATAAAACTGCTTACATATGCAAGAGCAAGGCTATGATGGCACGCATGAAAAAATCATAAAGAACAATAACCTCGAGTTGTGTATACATTTTGTTACTAGTAGAAAGACTATTGCAGTTGTTAATGTACTAGTAGGCTCGGTGTGGATTTAGAAAATGACAAGCTGCAACCAGAAATTTGATTACTTCCACTTTTCAAAGAAAATAAAATGAGTACAGGAGCTCACAGTTTGATGCACTTTTTTATTAAGTCTAGCAAAAGAAACTACCCAAGTTGCTTATATAGTTAGTCAAGTTATCTCTTCATCTTCCAATAATATGCCAGCTACACAAGCTCAAAGCAATCTTTGTAGATGCTTGTCTGTGACACTACACCACACCACCACTATACTACCACCATGTCAAAAAGTAAAGTCGTTTAAGACAACCCACACACGCTTATTCATCCTTCAAACGTAATATTAATAATAATAATAACAACACAACAGCAAGTCGCAAAAAAATTATTATTTTAATATGTAAGCAGCAGCAAGTATTGTTATCACTTAGCACACTCTATTGACGATGATGAAGCTGCTTTTGTTGCTGGCCAAACTGGAAAATGAAAAGGCGTTTTCATTAGAAAACTGGAAAGGGAGTGTTTTTTTCTGTTTGTTGGCGGAAGCTTGTTTTATTCCCCTGGTTTTTTTCTGAGGGAATAAAATATGCAAAAATTGGATATTCAATAGAGACAATTTACGTACCTTTTTCAGGTAGGATAATAGAAAGTGAATGCCCGCGTAACACAACAAAATGCTTCCACTACCACCACCACCACCGACCATCATAATCATATCACGCTCAGTATTTTATGCTCGTGTGTGTGTCACCGTCACAAAGAAGAAGTAAACCACGCGACACACGACGACGGTGAGCATAAAACTTGTACAATATGTATTTAATGAGGTTGGAAATATGCAAGATGGGAAGAGCGAAAGAAGAGTAAAGAAAATAATAATAATAAAAAAGGACCACGACGACGGGGCTACCACAAACACTACCTCCACCGTCCATGTAAATACCAATGTTTAATAATGGATGGGAATTTTTGATACTGGATATACATATATACATATATATATACTCATATACACAATAACAACAATGTAGAATTTCTATACACACACACGCTGCTGATGTGTGTAGTACGATTTATTCTTATAAAACATGAATGAAGGAAAAAATGATTAGGACAACAACATAACAACACAAAATACTTATAAATGTGACATTACACTACTGCCGCACAAAATGCAGAGAGAGAAAAAAATAGACCTACATGCTTTCTGTAATATTTAGAGGCAGCAGCAGCAGCATAATATGTTCCAGTTTTTATGCCTCTCTACTTTTTTTTCCTGCTGCCTTAATATGAGCTATGATAACTCCCTCTGATTACATCAACATTTCCTTCAAGCTTTTTTTATTGCTAAAGACAAGTCAACTTATTTATACTGCGTAAACTTTTTTTTCTCTCTTATTTTTCTCTTTGATAGGCTTGCTTGCTACTACACTGCTGGCTGCTATTAAATGTGGCTTATGTCGTCGTAGTACATTTTCTGTGTGTATTGCTGACTCCTTTTGTAGTGTACACAAATATTATTATTATTATTAATATTATAACTGTTATGTCACAAGAATCGCTTTTTCCTACCAAAACTTATAAGTAGTAAAGTCAGCGGAAGAGAAAGTGAAATAGTTGCGAATCATTTTACGATCATGAGAGAGAGAGCCGATAGGCTCCAAAAAGGCAGCTAATAATAATATCATCAGACATGAAAGCATCGATTTAACCCGCTTTTCCTCTAAATGCTACACAAAATAAAAGGGGAAATACTATTCTGGGTACAAAAAAAGTTAAAGCCATTATTTTACAGTGTGGAAAAATATGATGTATATGTAAACACGAAATATTTAAATTAAAACGCTGATAATGATGATAGCGATATTTCTAGAAATAGCTTACATTGTTGAAGAATACTTAATAATAGAGATTTGACCAAAGGGTAAACTTTTTTAGTGGGGAAAAAATAATAATAAACCGTACAAGAGACTAGAGCAAGTTATGGTACTCCATAATATGCAAACCTGTTTAGCCAAAAGTGCGTGCCTATATTGCGTAATATGCACTTTACTTTGAACAGAATACAGAGAGAGAGAGAGAACCCAACAAATAAACATTGAACATTGCAACAAACCATTTTTTTACATAACAACCGCCCAAAAGCAAGTGAAGTTTTTACGATTTCCTTCTTGCCAAATTTATATACATACTTACAGACACACACACACACACACACACACAGGGACATAAGAACGGTGGTGGTTTTTTTTTGTCGCCCTCCCTGGAAGAGTGGTGGTGGTGGTGGTGGTGATTGCGGTGATATGGTGGGTAATATTGGATGTTGATAGTGAAGATGAAAGTGCTTGTCATAATAACATAAAAAATATATATACAAGTATTATAATATACCACCTACTTACCTACCTAAACTAGTCCCTCTCTCTCTCTCTGCCTCTCTCTACCCATATATAATATATTACTACATAAAAGGTAATAATAATATTATAAGCGTGATGGCAA
>JAHZMT010001745.1:0-13428 GCA_027743785.1 Sinhomidia bicolor | reverse complement strand
AATGTACATGGGAGGCGATAATAGAAAAAAAAGGTTTAAATTGATTAACCACTTGTCAGTTGGCTGGGTAAAGTACGTACGTCAATATGGTAAGCAAAAAGCCGCAAAAAGAAGGAAATGGAATTTCCTGTAAGTTTTATGGTCGCCTTTTTTTCTGAATGTGCAAAAAAACTAAGCAAATTTCAATTTGGAGCAGGAGCAGCATAGCAATAGCAAGTTTTTGATTTTGCTTAGGCATTGCAAAAAGTGAGTTGACACAGGATAAAATGACCACTTCATCTCCGGTGGCGTTGTTGTTATCCGTGAATGGCATAAATCAAGGAATTGTTGGCAAGATGGTTGATAGAAGGAATCGAACGACGATCGCAGTAGTGCCTACCTCCCTTCGGAGGTCTGTGTCAGAGCATGACCTTCCTGGAGTGGCGCAACTTATCAGAAGCGTTGCTAACACTGAGCCACAGGTCAGTCAGTCAGTTTGTATCTACACATTAGCTAGAGTTTCCTGTTTTTTTTCGGAAAGAAAGAAAGTGTCAAGTTAATTAGCTAGAGAGAGAGAGAGTACACATATTAGCATGCCACGAAGAAATGGAGCTACAGTGGTATGTTTTTTTACTTATCAGAAGCGTTGCTAACACTGAGCCACAGGTCAGTCAGTCAGTTTGTATCTACACATTAGCTAGAGTTTTCTGTTTTTTTTTCGGAAAGAAAGAAAGAAAGTGTCAAGTTAATTAGCTAGAGAGAGAGAGAGAGTACACATATTAGCATGCCACGAAGAAATGGAGCTACAGTGGTATGTTTTTTAACCAATCCAACAGTACACACACACGCGAATATTTGTACACCAATACACATTACTTGGTACACACGACACACACACTCGGTAACGCATATTCGGTCATTTTTTTATCATTATCATCATCGCACACACAGAAAGCTTATGTAGCAAAATAGTTTGTGGTTGTGTGTTTTAGTTGCGTTGTTTGTTGCTGACATTTTTTTGTAGTGGAGCTGCATAAAAAAAATACTAAAACTGACTATTGATACGGATCCCAATGACAGACTTGCTGTATTTTGTTTTGTGTGTGCTAGATATTATTTTTTTATTAGGCTGCACTGGAATGCTATGGTAGAGTGACGACGACGACGACGACAAGGCGAGATTGAAAAGAGTTGTTCAATGTTAGTAGGGAGGAGGAGGAGGGGTGAGGAAATAGCAATCAGGGTTAATTGAGCAAATTATTGTACCATTTCATTTGTGCCAGTTTAGGGTACTTGCTTGAGATTATGGAAAAAAAGCAAGATTGCGATACACTGTACCACTGCTGCTGCCGTAGCTGGTAGTAGCTTCATACGTAAAGCATACAGGACACATATTTTTTTAGTAGAATGGAAAAGGGTGTGTTTTTCCTCCTTTTGATTAACTGAAGATATCATTGCAATCTCTGCAGCAGCAGCAGCAACATTACTAAACCCACCGGTGGTGGTGGTGGTGGCATTATTATTGCACTGGTTTAGTTTGTGTTTTTAGCGTTGTTGGTTGTTTGGTTGGTTGCGTTGCTGAACCTTACCAGAAGAAAGAAGAAGGTTTAATCTTAGAGTAGTAAATTAATGATAGAGATACCAGATGGTTGGTCTGGATGGTCTGTGATCCAGTCATGTCATCATCATGAAAATACCTTTCTCTGCCTCTGCGTTCGCACTCGCTCCAAAACAAAAGCATTTTCTACTTTGTGCATGCACGTCTTCTTGGCCAAGAAAACCCACGCCGGAGGAGAAGTGCTTCTATACTTTGTTGAGTGAAAATTAATTGGACAGCTAGAATAGAATAGAAACATATGTAACTTTCGTCAGAAGAATTACAATTTATGGCAGAGAAAGGTTTTTTTATTTTATTTTGGAGAGACTCTCTGATTTACTCTATCTATACGTTCTTCTACTCGTGTTACTTCTTGATTGAATTTTTTCCCCTGGATATTCACTCAATTATATATGCTGGCTGAGATTTCAATGGAGAGGGCGAAGGTGTCACATTAGTCAGCTTTTCATGAGAAATATATTTTGTGCATGCACGTCTTCTTGGCCAAGAAAACCCACGCCGGAGGAGAAGTGCTTCTATACTTTGTTGAGTGAAAATTAATTGGACAGCTAGAATAGAATAGAAACATAACTTTCGTCAGAAGAATTACAATTTATGGCAGAGAAGGGATTTTTATTTTTGGAGAGACTCTGATTTACTCTATCTATACGTTCTTCTACTCGTGTTACTTCTTGATTGAATTTTTTTCCCCTGGATATTCACTCAATTATATATGCTGGCTGAGATTTCAATGGAGAGGGCGAAGGTGTCACATTAGTCAGCTTTTCATGAGAAATATATTGGTTTCCTTCAGTTTAAATGGTACAAATGGTACACACATACATATTCGCAGGGTTCATTTTACTTTTAGATAGTGTAGTGTAGGCAGATATGTATGCATGACTTGAGAGTGTGAAAAAGACAAGGGCTAAAAAAGTACGTAAAAGTTGTGTGTAGAGCTCAGCAGCAGGATCTTGTGTGGTGGAGTCGCATATGAACAAGCGGGGCATGTCTTCTGGCGTCAATCGAGTAAGCCAAAATGAAATCTCATCTGACAGCGCAAAGCTCCTTGAGGAAATATTCAGGGAGACAGGCTTTAATAGCTACGCTTCCGATTCTAATCTGCTGAGATTGAAACGTGAACTCGAAGAACATAATAAGACGGTTAGTAAATTTGAGCACACAAAAAAGTCGAGTGTATGTAGTAGTAGTACAAGTGGTGGGTGGTAATCCAAAGATGAAAGAAGAGATATAAAAAAATAAAATAAGTGAACGCGCGTTTATTTTTTTGGGGTAATAATATTGATTGAATGAAAGAATGAAAAGGAAAACGGGAAAATTGAGCTTTTTTCGAATTATAGAAAAATATATTGAATTACCCAAGGAAAAAAAGAAGCTTTTGGATTAAAAACAAGAAAAATAAATAATTGTGTGTCTGTATTATTTTTCCGCAGTGGTTTACCAGTACTGATCAGCAAGGCAAGATTTACTTTTATGAAGAGAATAGCTCGCAGTCAAGCTGGTTTCTTCCCGAAAATCTGGCCGCCGGAGGTGGCGGAGAAGCTCAGGTAAAACACGTTGAGAAATAAAGTGTTTGAAATGTGTGAGAAAAGTGAGAGAAAAAGTGGAACGGAAATGAGAGAAAGTAAAGTAAAAGGAAGGGAATGTTTGTGTGTTGGTTTTGGCAGGATGCTTCCCTCAAACCATCCAAGGACTCATCATCATCATCAACAACGGCACAGCAACAACAACAACAATCAACGGACGCCGCGCAAAAGTTTGTATCCAATTCCACTTCCAACTCTGAAGAAGCAATAAGCTACGGGGCGGTTAAAAAACGACACTCTGCTGGTGACGCAATAGATCGCACTGTAAAATCAAAGTCATTGTTCCTGCCCGCCGACTACCGGTAAGTATACTACTTGTTTTCTCTTTACTATTACGTGACCTTTTTAAAGTTTGCTTGTTTTTTAAAGCTGTTCGAGTGTTGCAATAATGAATTTAATGTTTTTTTTCTTTCTCTCTGAAGGGATGGCACCCTACCCCGCTTTGCCAGTCTTCCTCGCACAATTTGGCATAGCGGACAAAACCACAGTATTATTAAAAAGGGGATGCTAGGTCGTACTAAAATTACGGAAAGTGGGAAAAAGGTTAGGAAAAACTGGGGCTCTGTCTTTGCCGTTCTCACCGAGTTTCATCTGAGTCTCTTCAAAGATCACAAGTCGTTTTTGGTAAGTGGAATGCATGCTTTTACATGTGTCGTCGTCGTGTGTGTGTGTGCTACTTATTGCCGTCCTCTTGAAAACTTGTCGGAATAAAAGGTTTTCAAGTGGCTAGGTACGCACACATCTTTTTTGTCTTTTAAAATGAAATCGGAATCGAATTAGGGAAAGTTTCAGCGGAGAATTTGAGTGTGTCGACGTTGTCGTCGTTTGAATGTGAGAAGGGAAAGTTTTGTGTTTGCTCGCAATTTCCTTTCTCCCGATCTGGATTGTGAATGCAAAAAAATTATTATTTATTTTGTTCCTCTTTTTTTTATATTGTTTTCCAGGCATTGAAGTCTGAATTGGAAGTTGAGCTGAATGGATCGTCCGTGGAATGGACGGAGGAGAAGTCAAGTAGGAAAAATGTATTCCAGCTGAACACTAGGTCGGATCTTCAAATGCTCTTTCAGTCGGAAGACAAGAGCCTTGCTACGGAATGGTTTGAGGAAATAAAGCGAATTTCTGAAAACAATCTCGTAAGTTTCACTTTCCACTCACTACTACACACTGTGAAAAATATTAAAAAGAAAGATATGAGGATTCACATTTCATTTTTCATTTATTTTCCTCAGTCGAAATACAAAACTGAGCGCCAAGATTTGTTATTACATTTTTTGTGCTTGCTCGGGTCTATTTCTATTCTCTTCTACTCTGTACATTTTTTTGTCGTCTTTCTTATGAAATATCTGATTGATTGATTTGTTTCACTTTCCTCTATCCTAACCATATAGCCACTGGACATCTCAATGAGACTGCGAAGCAACAACGACTGTACAGAAACTTTGTTAGATCCTCCGATTGGGGAGCGAAAAGTTTCTTCAAGGCTTTATCGAAATAAGTCGACGAAAAGTAAGTCATTTAATTCCATTTCTGGTAGAAGAAAAAGAATGCGAATGCACTCTCTCTCACAGCTCATGTTACAATTTACTTTTTTTGTGTTCAACCAAAAAGTTGAATTCCCAGTGTGCGATGATGAGGGTGTTGGTGAACTGTACGAAATAATGTTTTTGCAGCAGTTCTCCCCATTATTCCGCTCGGAGCTGCTGGGCGATTTCTCTTTTTTTTCTTTCTTTGTTGTTCTCCAAAAAGCCGTAGCGTGGTGAATGTGGATGGGGAAGAGAAGATGTTTAATACATTTTTTTTGTTTAACTTTTCCATAAACAGTAAAAATAACTTCGACAGATGACATGGGAGCGGACAGGAAAAAAATTACTGCCAACTTGAAAAAGTTTTTCAGCAGAAGACCTCCAAGGGAGTCATTAGTGAAAAAGGGAATTTACAAGGGTTAGTAACTTAAGCTTTATACTCGTACTTGAGAGAGGAGAGAAAGTGTGGATCAATGTATGTACTCTCCCTCTCTCTCTCTGCGAGACCATGGAACAAGAGAGGGAGAGACCCAAAGAGAAGAAGAGTGGGACACAATGAAATGAAATCTTTTAAGAAATATTTGATTAGCATGAGAAATATTTAGTCCCTACACTGCACTTTAGAGTTTCTCTTCTTCTTCTTATTCCTCTCCATCGTCCTCCTTTCAAGTGTAAGAGATCTTGAAGAAACCTTGGTTCAACAACGTCCCTTAAGAAATGCTCTTATACAGAAAAGGGGAGAAAAGAAATGTAGTTTTGTAGTTTTGTATAGAAATAATAATTATGTATGTGCCGGATGAACACAGCCTCTCTCACTCTCTCCTTCTCTGTTCACTCCACCAGTTATAATGTTTCTTTTTTTATGCATGTATGTATGTTCTATGTATCCGTACAGATGAACCTGTTTTCGGATGCTCACTGGAAAAGCTGTGTCTGTTGGAAAAGCGGACTGTTCCAGTTTTCGTGGAAGAGTGCATATTGGCTATTGAGCAGTGTGATTCACTTTAGCAGAGAAGAAAAAAAAACGCTAAATGAAACTGTGTAGGGTAGCTGGAGTAGTGCACAGTTATTTATTCATTTGAGTATGAGCAAGTTGGATACATTGTGTGGACCATGCAATGCAAATCCTTGAGCTTTGCAACCGCCTTTGAACATGTTTGCCTGCTTAGAAATGCATGGAAATATGTTTCGCATAAATAAATGCCCAACTTTCTCGCTCAATTTTCTCTTCCACAGTCCTTTACCTTGAAATAAAAATGTTTATTATCCGATGTACGCTTTATTTCAGTTTTTGTCTTGTTGTTTTTTGTTAAACAGGTTGATCAAAACAATTTCCAGTGCCTTTATCAGGAGGAAGACGTCCACGTTCTCGCTGGCTCTTTGAAGTTATTTTTTAGGGAAATGAGAGAGCCTTTAATCTCGTATGACTTGTTCGAGAAATCATTCGAAGCAATCAGTAAGTGTGCTCTATATTTATCACTATTATACAGAAAATATGTATTTCAAAGGAATTTCCAATGCAGATAGTTAAACGTGTTTTGTAAGTGTTTAATATATTTCTCTTGTTAAAATTTTCCAGATTCTCAAAAGAAAGACAAAGTTTCCAAATTCCGTGATATCGTCAAGAATCTAGCAAAGCCGAACCGGGATACTCTGCAAGCCCTCCTTCGACATCTTCTCAGAATTGCCGAGTACGCCGAGTTCAACCGCATGCAAATCCCTAATCTTGCAATAGTTTTTGGTCCAACCCTCATGTGGCCAGCGATCGAGTCAAAAAACATGGCGTTGGACCTCATGCAGCAGAATTATGTGATTGAAGCGCTTCTTCTTGAGTTTGAATCCATTTTCCAGTGATAATAATGCTACATATTACGTACTATAGAGAAATTATTATTACACACACACAACAAAACAAAAATGCTACACAACTCGGAGAAAAGTTTTTAAAAAATTGATCAACACGCACGAGTTTATATATTTTACGCTCAGATGTTGTTGTTTTTTTTGTTTCTGAAAATTGTTGGATCCTTTTATGTTTTTGAGTTTAACTATATATAAAAAAATATTCCAAATATTTACAGCCTTCCTCTCTTGCCTTTTAATAATACAAGTTAAGAACAGGTACATAATATGTTTAGTCGATACTTAACTATAAAAATGTGATGATGCTTATCATCTCTTATATACATTGCATGTGTGTACTGTACACGTACATAATAATTTATATTTAGATAATTTTATTATTATTATTTTAGTTATACAGTTTTTTCTCTCTCCGTCGATAAAATATATATAGTAATGTATCAGGTATTCATTCATCTTGATTAAGTAAGCATAACTTTCATTTCAACCATAAAAACTGATTTTACAAAGGAATATTAATATATAAATAAAGTAGCTTGTGATTTTATCATCGCAGCACGTTTAAAACCAAAGACCAGTTTCTAGTTTGTTGGGTGCTCAAAAAATGTTTTTTTTCTTCGTCTACTACTACCTCCTATTATTATTTATTGTTGCTGATGATGATAACGACATTTCCATTACTGCTGCAGAGATCCTTCCTTCCGTTTTCCACTATTGCTGCTCGCGTTACTCTGTCGTTTGGCTGGTGCTCCTCCACCACCGTTGGCATTGTCCAGTTGGGGGACAGGAGGAGCCATGGATGGAAGCTCTTGTGCTGCTGCTGCTCCAGACTCTCCATTCATCAGCGCCTTTTGTAGAGCCATAATCTCCTCTTTTATTTCCGACGGTATTTTCGTATCAGAGAAAAGTCGGTCGGTCCACATGGAAGGGTCAATATTCAGCGCTGGCTTGAACTGCTCCACACGATCCAGAAGCGTTTGTGGGTAGTCCGGTGAGAAGTAGTTGATAATGTCTGGAGGAAAGCACGCATTTATGCTGAAAATGATACAAAAAGAAAAACAAGTAGAGAAACGGATTAAAAACTCAACTTGAGCTGAGCTCCCTTTTCTCTACTTTTGTAAAGCACATGCCATTCTACCAATAAAACACTACGACCCCGTCCGTTTTTCCACATTTTCACATTGGGAAACAAAAAAAATCATTAAATTATTATTATTATTGTGAGTATTACAGCATAACATGTTCTCGAAGTAGAGCATCCTCTGCTGTCGCATCACTGGCAATCAACTCCTGGACCTTGCGTAGTCCCCCAGAAGAAACAAAGGCTCGTCGAGCGGCAGGGTTATTTGGTAAAATCTGTAATAAATATTTCATTGATATCATCATCCTCATTGCATGCTTGCATGGCTCCTCTATATCTTTTCATGTGATTGTACTATTATGCTATTTTGGTGGTGGTATTCATTTTTCTCTGTGAGCTGTGCATGCATATTATACGCTCATCATCCGCTCACTTGCAAAATGGTAAAAATACATAAACCCTTTTTTGTCTTTTCTTCAATGCTTCTATTATTCTCTTTTTATCACATATTTATTTAGCCCGACTCTCTAGCAATGAGACGAGTTTGGAAGCTCTCTTTCTGCATTCTCCACTAAATCACAAGAGATTTTTCGTTAATAGCTTTACACAAATTTTTTTTCAGCCAATCTGCCTTCTCTTTCAACAATATTTGTCCTTACATGTCTTTCATGCGTGTTGTTAATATGCATTCAGAGCATGCTCCATGCCTGCCTGCCTGGCATACTTTTCTATCCTCCTATTATTGTCATTATCATCATCCCCATGCAAAATGAGATTATAAGCGATTAGCTTCTTTCTCTTCTTTCTAGAGAGCTTTTCTAATTAAATGAGTTTTTACAGATAGACTAAAACCAGCACCACCACCACCGTCCTGATCCAGGTTAACTTTCAGTGTGAAACCTGATATAAAAGTGAAGCACAATTTTGTTTTCTTCTTCCTTTCCAGCTGACAAAGTTCCCGTGCTTTCTCTTTCGAGAGAGAGAGAAAAAAGAACAGCGTGGAAGAAAAGATAAAGCGAGGAGATGCGTATAAAAAAGGGAATGCGATGTAAGCTTGTGCCTAAACTTGTTATTATATTTTTGGGGCTATGCTCCTAAACCAGTTGTTTATTTTGTTACCACTTTTCCTACACTATTTTTGTCACACAAGCAAAAAGTCAACGTTGAACTGCAATTTTCATTAGTAAATCAACTTATCAAATTATTAATGAGCAACGCGTATGAGCAGGCAAGGGCACTTCCGTGCCAGGCAAAGCATAACGTTCTCTTCCCTATTTTTGTGACAAGTAAACCTGGCTGGGACTACTAACCCAACTCGCTTTCATGCACTTATTTTTTAGTAATGACATAATGGAATATTCAGTGAGCAAACGTAATACTATGCAATACACCAAACNNNNCTGGCTGGGACTACTAACCCAACTCGCTTTCATGCACTTATTTTTTAGTAATGACATAATGGAATATTCAGTGAGCAAACGTAATACTATGCAATACACCAAACCAAGCGTCTTTTTTAAAAGCAAACAAAAATAGTGAAACGAGCAAATCCGTTGGTCAGCTACGCGAAGCCATAAAAGAGTTTTGTTATGAAATCAGTTTGTAAATAGGTATTACATGTGCCACGTGTACAAATTATAGCAAAAAATTATTGTTCAACATTTGGTCTATAAAAATCACTACCATATAAAATAAAATACTGACTCTGTTATTTGACGTACTCAGCGTACAACAACGCGCGTGTGTCTTATTATTATCATGGTTTTCTTATTATGAACTTCAGCTTGATCATTTCCACCAAAAAAATAAAAATTGGCATGCATGCATGCATATTCATTCAACCTTCCTGTTTCACGCCTTCCTCCTCTCTGCCTTTTTAGCTGTACTCAACGTACAACAACGCGCGTGTGTCTTATTATTATCATGGTTTTCTTATTATGAACTTCAGCTTGATCATTTCCACCAAAAAAATAAAATTGGCATGCATGCATGCATATTCATTCAACCTTCCTGTTTCACGCCTTCCTCCTCTCTGCCTTTTTAGCAACAAAAGCTGTACGCCCGAGCCTAATGCTAATGCACTCTGGTAATGCAAATAAATTGTATCTAATTTCCGGACCAGACCAAATGTTCCATTAAGTTGGGTAAGGCTAAGGTACGGGTACGGTATATAAAAAAATCATAAAAGCTTTATTATTATTTGCATTATTTGTTACATTTTAGCTTTTCTAGACTTATTATCATTAGTCTACCTTGTTTATCATGATGATTTTGATTTTTTTCTGTGATTATGGCCCTGTACCAGGCGCAGGTGACGAGCACTTTTTTTTATTCTATTCTACCCAATTTTTTTTAGCTTTGCCATAACAAAACACACACACGAGTAAACCAAGACGGTAATACCACAACAGCACACAGCTATAATAATATTATATTATTATTTAGTTAGTGCTTTATTACGCCCGAAGACGTCTACTAGCTTACTACTACACACAACATCACGAGCGAAAAGCTTCATTAAGCTTAATCATCTTATTATTATTATTTAGTTAGTGCTTTATTACGCCCGAAGACGTCTACTAGCTTACTACTACACACAACATCACGAGCGAAAAGCTTCATTAAGCTTAATCATCATCATCACGATCATCATAATCATATAATCAACTGTAAACAAATAGACAAAAGCGCAGTGTGGCGTATAGTAAGCAAAGAGGTACGGAGAAGAGAGCGAGGCAGGCGATATGAAAAGGATAAGAGACAAAGAACGAGGCGTTAGCAGCGCTAACAGCGAACAACATGGGATATGGCAGTGGTAGAAAAATGAATAATTTTCAAGAGAGAGAATATAATGTTCTCTGCTCTCCTACCTCTAGTAGAGCTTCCTTTCCTTTTTTTACTTTTTTAGTCCTATTCTTTTTTTACACCCTCTTTCTTCCTTTGCGTCAGTACACACTCCCTCTTACTTTTGATCCTCTCTCTCTGTTCTCTGTAGAATTACCTATATGCAATCGTGCTGCCATAAAAAATAAATTCGTTTTTCCTTTGCTTTGATTGAATACTTGAATAGAGTGCAGGCAGGCTTTTCTATTTTGGCAAAAGAACATTAATATAAAGCCATTAGAGTGATAACGATGATGATGTTAGTAGTACTGACACAATATCATTTTTTGACAAAGACACACGCTGATAAAAATGATGTATAATATGCTGTTGTAGTGGTGGTGGTGGTAGTAAAAGAGCAGCGCAAAGTAGTCAGGTGAAATATAGAATAGCAAAAGCAAACAAGCGCATGCGGCCATCCCTACATTTTTTGCGAAATTATTGGACTTGAAAGTAAAAGAGCTGAGAGACCAACAACGACGGCCAGAAAAAAACACACACAAAGCGACACAACAGCATGTAGAAAAAACGCAGGTAGAACAATGATTAAAAAGGGCATTATGTTGTTGTTGTGTACCTACTTGTGTGTATGATGCTAAGGTCTATTGACTACCATACGCCGCGGCGACGAAGACTGCAGGACACGAAAGGATTTTCCCAGAACATTTTTTTACCTTGTCAATTTTTTTTCCTGGGCAAAATCAGTGCAGCATAAAAAGTAACTTTCAAAACATTTTGGTCGTCATTCATAAATCTGCGTGAGTTGAGTGAGTGGCAGAACAAGAGTGGTTGTTGGAATAACAACATAAATGACCGGTGAAAAAAAAACATGCCCGTCATCATCATCATCATCCGTGTATCATGATGGTCATGTCCTGTTTCTTCGTCAACCCATTCAATCTTTGCTTTTTAACACCAACAAAGTTCCATGATGACAACGCGAGATTAGTCAGGGTTAAACAAAGTTTACATGGAACATGCATACCTACGCATTTGGTGACGCTTTTTGGGAAGAGCTCAAATAAAACAAAAAAAACTGATAACAACACGAGCGTTTGATTTTAAAACAAAAAAAATGTGATTTTTTCATTGTCGCCTCCTCCCTTTTTTCATAAAAATTCCATGTGTGTTCAGCATCAACAACGCAGTACTTACATTACATATCATCATCATCATCTACCAAAAAAGTCCTTCAAACTTTCGATTTGCCTATTATACAATTCAAAGAAGCATAGCCAACGTACAACATATCACTCATTACACATCAGCGTAGTACAAAATCCTCTCCAAATGACAAACTGCATATTTTTCTCTCATGTTCCCAGAAAGCGAACGACGACAAACGCCAAAGAAAAAAGGAAGCCGAAGCCAGACTGACATAGGTAGCAATTTTCAAAGTGTGCACAAACAAGCTAGTAATATTTAGCGTACAACGTGCATATCATCATCAACAAACAAAATAATGTACAACATTCCACTCATCGGAGGAGATTCATCGATACTCATCAGCGTCATTAAATCAGCGTTAGCAAGAGAACGATATGATGATCATCAGCCGAGAGCATGAAAATAATTATAATGGTGTGATTTTCCCGTGCTTCCTCCTATCTAGAAATTTGCAACGAATAACGTGCTGAACTATTTAGAGATTGTGGAACAACTTGCCATACTAAAATAAAACTTTGCTATTCTCGTTGTTGTTGTTGTACCAAAAATAAAACAATGTTTGTCCTACGTCAACACAAATTTTTGTGCTTGTTATATTGTTGGACAGATGATATGTGGATGTGCGTCAAAAATCTGATTAATAGCAAACTAATATTAATAAATAACGCAAAAAACTGTGTGTGCACGTGAATTTTACAACAACAGCAACAAAGACAAAAGTTTACAATGGATGTTGTTGCTATTATTTTATCATCATCATGCCATGCCATGCGTCTATAAACTTTGTCACCGTGAAAGATTGTCACCGTGAACTTGGTTCGTGAAAAAATTGTCTAAAAATATAATATAATAAAAGCAACAACTCTTGGCAGATATGTAGCTTGTAGCTTACAACAAGCGTAGTAGTATGAATGCATGCCATTAGATCAAAAGTGAGAAAATCATGGAGCTTGAGAGTGAGTGAGCGAGTTTCTTTTACGTAAGCAAAAAGTGAGTTTCGCTGAACTTGCTGAGAGAGAAGAGAGAAGAAGGGAGGGAGGAGGGGGAAAAGAGAGAAGAATTATTAAATAGAATGTGTCGTTTCTCCATAATAGAATAATGTAATTAAGCATGCCGACAACTATCCATGATAAATTGCGAATACATAAAAGTTTGCAACGAAGGAGAGGATGACGAGCGAGAGAGGCAAAGAGCACGGTGAATGCACTTCAACTTGAAGCAAGTCATTCTTTTGTGAAAAAAAAAATTGGTGGAGTTCCTTCTTCTTCTTCTATGATTACTCAACAGACAGAAAACCTGTGCAAAAACTTTAAAAGGAAACTTTTTTGTGCACATGCTAAAAAACCAACTGGCTCATCATCATCATCACCGTCTTCTTCTTATGACTAGTATAGTCTCGTCTACCTCTCTCTCTCTCTCTCTGAGAGCTTTTCTGCTGACGAACATGCCATTCCGATTGCGATAATGGTTTGGTTGGTATGTAATCAATGATGAAAGTAAATGAATCATCTCTTGACTGACAGAGTAGACTACAAGTCATACGTGTACATACATCAAAATGCATGCCTACTTTTTGAACTCATCAAAAGCTGCAAAGTGTTAATAAATGTAAGGTAACGTAATATTATGGTTAAGGACACAAGAAGAAGAAGGCTGCCTGTCAAAACCACTCGATGAAAACGAAAAGAATTGTCGTCACCGTCATCATCATCGTCATGCTCCCGGTCA
>JAHZMT010001744.1:0-29873 GCA_027743785.1 Sinhomidia bicolor | reverse complement strand
AAAACAAGATTAATATCATCTTGTCTGTCAACCGCAGAAAATCAATTTTAATCACATTCAATTTGTTTTTATTTCAACTTTGCTTCTGCTTATTAAGTAATGAAAGTTATTGAGATTGTTTGTGTGAATGCTTGATACTGTCCGTCTTTCCGTCTACCAACACGATAACTCGAAAACTATAACAACTGATTAAATTTTGATGCCAAAAATTCAATGCTGGTCTTCAAGGATAAATTGAAAATCATCGCTTATCAGAAATCGTAAATATTTTAAAAATAACTTAAGTTACTACTACTATCAACATAAACGTGGTTATATGTTAGTGACACGCTTTCGCTACGTCCAAACATTTCGATTGTTCGGCTTATTTTTGGTGGTTTCGCTGGAAATAAAAATGCTGTGAGGATATTTCAGATTTATTTTCTTCCTCCATTTATATATACTGATATATATGATATAAAACTCTGTAAACGAGATAAAAATAAACTTTTTTATTAAATCAATCATGTAACCATGTTATGTTAGAGATCAACTGCGGTCATGTCAATCCACAGCAAACAAAACAAACGTGTGTGTATTTTTGTCCATTGATTAGGTACATATCTATTTTTTTAGCTAAACGTGTTACCGAAATTGCCTTTATTAAGACTGACTGTATGTTGGTGAGCAGACATGTATTATGTATCATTACGACAGATTCTTTTTTATATAGCGTGCGTGCACAAATCTAAAGTTTATTGTTATCTTTTCAACTAACATTTCTTCAGTGATTGTTACTTACGACGAGGAAAGAAAAAAGCGCTGGATTTTTTTTATTGAGAAAAAGATCAAAGATGGGATGGAGAGCTAAAAACTAAAAGGAGAGGAAGAGGAATGCAATCAATAATAGCTTAGCAAAAAAGAAAAACTTTTTTTAGAGTTGAGTATTTTTTTAGTTTACTTTTTCTCTTTTTGTCTATCTATCCGTCTGACAGATAGGGAAAAGAAATGAAACTGACAAGAGAGGGCCAGGAATGCAGTGCATTTCTCACTGGGAGAGGATGAAAAAAGTGAATGATAAAAAAGGAAAAAAAGAGATGATAAACGATATTCTTTTTTTGCCTACTATTTTTATTTACAGAGAAATAGGCGAGACTAAAGACGACCACAAGAACAACTCAATAAAGAGTAGAGAGAAGAAGAAAGTACACTGCTCACATTTCTAGATCCGAAGAATCCATCCACAACGAGGTACAGATCAATCTCAAATTTCAGCTCACGAGCAACACTGGAGAGAAGGTCCATGGCGAGTCCATCGCAACATGCAAGGGTATAAGATATCCCAGAGGATTTTCTTCTCTCGAAATCCGCAAATATTAGAGCTAAATCATCCTGAAAGGAGAGAAAAAGAAAAAAGTTAGATTTTTCTCTCTCTTTCTTTTTTCTTCATCTAAAGAGTGCATTCTGTAATATTTTCTTGTGAAGTGGATGCCTTCTGGGTGTACCTTATTCTTGGTCCGGACTTTGAGGCAGGGCAGCCCCTTAACACAAGTGCGATTGTCTTCCGCTTCCGTCTCCATTACAAAAGGGGGACTAACAATGGTTACCACTCGGTATGCCTTAGATGGTCTCTCCCCAGGACCGAATATCCCTCCTCCGGGCCATCGTATCGTTTCCAGAGAAACTTGAGCTTTGCCCGGGGATACGGAACCTACTTTTCGCCATTCTCGTTCAGTTGAAGGCTTGTTGTTGTTGTTGTTGCTGCTGCTGCTGCTTGGAAAGCCGTTGCCGCTACCACTGCCAGCGCCGTTACTACTACTACTACTACTACCGGGGCTGGTTGAAGAGGAATCTGCCTCGGAGTTTTTCCGGACCAGATTCAAAATGTCGAATGTCATCACCGGCAGAGAACCCAGGGAGCCCAGTGAGGTGGACATGACGCTCATTTGAGAACGCAATTCCCTGAAAAACACAGTAATTCAAAAATAAACAAAAATAAGTACACACAACAACAAACATCATTTCACTTGTGCTGATATTTATACAATTTCAAAGTAAAGTTTATACTCTCAATAATATTTCTTACAAGCAGAAATTACTCGTTTCTTTTGTATTACGCCAAGTAAAATTTCCCAGCATCTTACAGTATCGCTTATCGCTTCTCACTAGCAATAAAATATAAAAGTGCAAAGAAAAATATTTTATTTTCCCTTCAAACTTTTTCCAGAAAAAAGTTTCTTTTTTTTGCTCCACACAACAGCAAGCAAGATACATAGCAAAGAAAAAAAAGTGCAGTGCACGCCACGCATGTACAGAATACAAAGTAACATTGATAGACAGATAGGTCGCTGTAGAACTAGTGTATCGCGTTGATGTGATGATGATCCTTGCTCAAAGTTGTTTTTTGTAACTTGTAAGTAATAAAAAACGGAAGGAACAAACTTTCTCCCTTTTTCTCCTTTTTTTCATAAGTTAACATGAGATATAAAAAAGAAAGCTGAAGAAAACTTTAAAACTTTTGCTTCTTCAAGTGTATCTTCATCTTTTTTCTTTCAAACGGTAAGTACCAAAAGAATCTCCATAAAAAGGACGAGAGAGGAAGAAAAGACATGGCCAACAACAGCCCTCCAGGGCTAAAAAAAATTTTTTTCAGCCAACATCAGTTGTATAATACAACGGGTACTTGGTACATACAGTCGTCCCTTTTTTCTAGCAGCACTATACTTAGTGTAAAAGCAAGACTACATAAAAAGTTGTAAAAACATCGCCACTCTTTTTTTTCTTGTAAAGCAGAAAAAAACATAAAATGGTAGAGAAATGGAGAGCACAAGCAAAAGTCATGTGACTAAAATGCCTATATTTTTACATCTCAGGTTTCAAGTTGAAAAAAAGCTTCTGCTGTCTGGCACTTTTTTCAAGGATTTTCCATTTGTTTTTGGATGAGCAGAGGAAACCACCACCATCGTGTTTTTTACATCTTGGTGAGTTTATTGAGAGGACAAAAAAGAAAGAGAAAAAGTCGCACTAGAGCAGTGAGCACAGCTACCAACACCACCACAACAAAAGCCACATAAGCACGGTGAGACTTTTTCTTTTCGTTTTTTTCTGCGGTTTTGTGTTTGGATAAAAAAAAGGTGGTAAGCAAAATAGAGTATTTTTTTTGTTTTTCCCAAGAAAGAAGTATATTTTTTGTTGGTTTAAAGTTGAACTTGTTATTGTCACTGAGAAAAAAAGTAGCAGAGTGGAACTAGGGACTCTTAAACTCTCTCTCTAGATTTTTTTTATTTTCTCTGAGAATGTTTTTACTACTGTTATATTATTTACACATTTTCTATCATTATATAATTCAGAAAGAGAAATATAAAATGCTTAACAAAGACTTAAAAAGTATCTTGCTAAAAAATATTTTGCAGTTGAGCACGTAAGCAAGCAAACACTTCATTAGGATAATATAAGAAGGATGAGTGTGCCTGGGTAAATTTTTTGTTATATGCTTTTTTATTTTCCTTTTGTGGTTATTTGAAGAAAAAGCAAGTGTTTCTTCCTCCTGCTTATAATATAAATCCTGTCTTGTTTTCTTTTTGGTATAAAAAAAGTAAATTTTTTTAGCTTGAGAGAGTCGGGTACTTTTTTGTATTCATTTATCCATCCGTTCTTCTTTTTCTACTTCCTCTCTACTAAATTGTGGACAAACTTTTTTTCGTGTAGAATTGCAACTTGCAACAGACGAATAATATAATGGGAGGTTAGGGACGCGACAGGAGAAAAAAGCGACATTGCGACAATAAAAGTTTTTTTTTTCGTTTGTACTCTCTTTCGTTCTTCTGCTCATATAGCCTGAACACTGCCGCAGATTTTTATACAAACAAAATAAAAAAAGAAAAACAGTTCGGTATATTAAAACAAGACAACTTTACTCTTAAAGTTTTATTTTATTCTGGATAAAAAGTGGTACAAGTTTCTGCACTGACAACGTTATGAAAAATTATGTTCATTCTACTTTGATGATATGGAACCTGCTAAAAATCTTTTTAGAAATGTAGTCGTTTTTGGTAGTAGTAAACAAGCAGTAAAAATGAGAAAATGAAGTAAAAGTGGAAGAATAAAGAATAGGTGGATGAATTGATGGTGTTCAAGCACCACTACTACAGGTTCATCGCACAAGTAAAGCAAATGAAACCGCAACAAAGCACAAACACACTCACTCCCTCTAAACCCATCATTATCACCATTGTCATTAGAGAAGATACACTTGTGAAGAGAAAAGCAAGCAAACACTCAACGAAAAAAATAATGATAATGATCTTGTAGTCTCGAATGGCCAATGATAATGGTGCAGTCAAGTACAAAACCGCTGAGTAAGTGAACACTACGCACGCAGAGATAGATGGACATTGGATGAGAAGAGCAACCACTTTCACTGTAACAAACAGACATTTTTGTGAAAAGGCTGAAAAAAAGGATGGATACTCTCTCTGGAGAGCTCTTGTGAATGACAAATGCACACAAGAGAGAGAGAGAGATAGGAGGACGAGGAAAAAGTGTGGTTGTGTCGTGGTCACTCTCAGCCATCCACTCCATCCACCTGCATCAACGACACTACTCTTTGCGTCAGGTCATTTTTCATACTACTGGTCACTTGACTAGTGTCCAAAATGGAAAAGCTATTTGACAAGCTGAGTGGAGAAGTAATAATATGCAGAGAGGTTGGGGTTAACGAACGGAAATTCATAAAGAGGGAGAATGTTTTGCTGCTGCTATCATTCATTAACATGCATGTGTACCTTGTAATGGCCATCGACACAGTTTTTCTGTTTTGATAGTCCTTTGCGATAGCATCCTGCCAACACGACACATTGCTCAGGTTTTCCAGCAAGTTGAGAAATGTTTGCGGCGGGGGCACTTCTGATTGCAGAGTAGGGCCATCCACTGCAAACAAACTATCACCTGAAGCACTGCTCCCGCCTCCACCACCGCCGCCAGAGGCAAAAGTCATAAGTCTTGTGCCTTTATTGTGATGATTATTGTTGCCATTTTCATTTGTTGGCAGTCGGCTGCCCGGCGGGAGGAGAAAGGGATTGAGCCCATGGGAGTCACTTGATCTGCCTGGTGGTGTTAACTTGCTAATTGGCCCCAGTCGACTGAGGTCGTGCTTTGTAAAACCACTAAACACACCACCACTTGGCAAAGAGCCGCTGTTCCCTCCACCATTACCGTTGTAGTAATCTCCGTTATTATTGTTGTTGTTGTTACCGTTGGCGGAGAAGGATACTGGAGGTGGTGGCGCGGGCTCATCCTTGATTGTGGTCACCGCTGATGCCAACAGTTTTCCTGTTGTTTTCATTAACGATTTTCCAATAGGTGCTTTACGTGGACTGCGAAGGGCCAGCACTCCGCTTGGTATCCAATCTGGTACTGTTTCAAACTAAATAATAAAATACAAGATTTTTTTAGTGAAATTGCTCATTTTATGTTAAAGTTAATTGTTTTCAAGAAAATTTCATTCACCTCGTTGTATTGTCCAACCAAAATGAATACATAGTCTCCATTGAGCATTCGCAGCCGTTTGGCCGCATGGAACACTTGCATGGCGGACCTCTCAGAACAAAGCAGGACGATCACACCTTGTGTGGCTTTCGTCAGTTCGGAGAGTGCCCGGAAGGCAGAGAGTGAGTCTCTCATTTTTATCGTGAGATAATTAGGATGGAGAACCGGGTCCGGGTAGTTTTCATGATCATCCGCTCCCCCACTCTCGTAGTCATAGTCTGTAAAATTTCCTTTACTGAGATCCTCATCCACCACACTCCCACCGACAGAAGAGGAGGAGGAAGACGATATAGTTGAGTCTCTGCTTCTTTCTCCCCCAACGTCACCCGCGCCACCACCAACACTGCTGGATTTTCTGTTGGAGGGACTTTTCCCAGAAATTGTTGGTGGATCAAAGTCGTGGGGGATGTTGGTAGTCATTTGACTAAGCACCTCTTCCCAAGCACCCTGCGTGTCAATCATTGAAGGCGAGTCGTCAAACAGAACTGAAAAAGAGTGCCAGTGGCAGTAAACTAGAAGGTGACCCAGGGCACGGGCAAAATGTCGGACGGAAGCGGATAGGCTTACGTACAGGTCTTCCTTATCCTGCACAAAAAAAGTTTAAAAAAAAACAGATTTATAAGTTATTCGTCACTTACATTACATTTTTATGATTCAGTAAAGCATAAAACTATTTTGCATTTAGTAACTGAACTTTATCAGTTGAAAAAAATAAAGTTGGCAGTCGATTCTTTTCGTCATTTTTTTATTTGCAATATTTTCAAACGTCCAAGAAATTTCACCCACCCAACTAGTCAAGCACCCATCATACCTTACATTCTTTTTTTTGCAACAGCAGCCGCTGTTGTAAAAAATCCATGACCCGTTACATTTTATGACAGATGCAATTTTCTTCATCCTACTGCCGCCGCCACTACCACTTTCTGGAATAATAGTACCATGTTTTTACGACCTAGTTGCACACCACCGCCAGTTTTTGACTATTTTCCCCACTTCTCTCCCCTTTATTTCTCCTGTCTATCTATCCCCTTGTCATTTCTACCATCATCTCAAAGGATAAAAGCGATAACAATAATAATAATATTCCATCTTTCTCTCCGCTAACCAAAAAAGGAAAGAAAGCCTTTCTCCCCGGAATTTTCTTTTCTCACTGACCATTACGTTTTTTCGCACATTCTTCTCTAAGACCCGACAAGGACGACGACGATGATGATGTAACAGGATATTATCTTTCTGCTGACGAAACACTACACTCCTCTCATAAATATCTTTTGTTTCACCAAGCCTCTGTCGCCATTCCTTTCTCTTCACTCTCTCTCGCTCTCTACCTTCCACTCACTCAAGTGCTTGTTTCTGAAGCAAAAGAAGAATATGGAGTGTTGAAGAAGCAGCACTACAAAGTTGTTGCAATTCTCACATGCCTTGGCTTTGCTGAAAAGGACAGAAAGAAGGTTTCTGTCTTTGTGTTTTCCATTTCAAGGCAACGGAAGGAGACAGGCGTGAAGAAGGAAAAGTATATAATATTCAGTAAGCAAACTAAATTCCCAAATGACTTTCCCTTTTTCTCCTTGTTTTATCCACGTTGAATATCCTGTGTCCCCTTTTTCTTTCATCCTCATTCTCTTGTTCCTTCAATGTCCAACTTGAAATAAGAGTGACGGAAGAAATAGTAGATGCTGATGGTATCTTTGCTAAAGGTTATCTTTACAACGGCAGCACTTCGTCCTCACATTTTCACATTTTTTTTGCAGACTATAACGTTTTAAGGTTCATTTCTTTAAAAAGACAGGCTAGTCGTCTGTCCGTCCCGTCATCAATCAAATGAAAATATACACTGCGGCTCATGTTCATCTTCTTGACTTTGCTTTCTATGAATTTTTTTTCTGCTTGAACTAATAAAAAAGAAGATAGTCCGACGACTTACAATGAAAATGAGACTGGTTTTTTTGGTGGTGGTGGAGAAACATTTTGGTAGTCCATACTACTCTCGCTCTAAAAATAGCCAGCTCAAAGAACAAGCAGAGCAGAACATCCAAATTTATGGGCTTGTGTGTCGTTTTAAACCAGAAAGTTGCCGTTTCTATTCATCCATGCTTATAGCCATAATAATAGCCTATATGTGGCAATGAATAAAAGAGAAAGTTAGCTTAAAGCTCCAAGTTTAGATGGTATCTTTTTTTAGGCACACAAGCTCAGGAAAAGTATATCTTTTGCAGCTTTCCCTCCTCTCTTTCTCTTCTCTTGACTGTGTAAACACTCCGTTTTACTTTTACAAGGACACTGCCAAACTGTGACTAAAACACTTCTTCTTCTCCCTGCACTATTTTTCTTTAGCTTGCGTGGTTTAGTTTAATGGGCACAAAATAATGTTGTGTTAGCCCATTATAATAGAGAAAAGTCGTAGTAATAATAATAGTAATAGGCAGAAAAGAAGACGAAGAAGAGTGGGCTCGCTGTTCTCTTTCTTTTTCTCTAGCTTTTTCCCCACTTTCCAGTAATAAAAATTGAGCCAAAGCCGAGGCTGGCTGCGGTGATGGTGGCGGTGCTACTGCTGCTGCCGTTGCTTCCATTACTCTTGTTAGAAAAGCAGAACAGCCAAAGGCAAAATGCCTATTTCTTTTTTACACAATTTTTATGCGAGTACAATGGAGCTCATTCACCACCACCACCGCCACCACCAAAGAATAAGAAGCTGAAGAAAGTGAAGGGAAAACACTTAAAAAGACAATAAGGAACATGTGCGCAGTCAAGAGAGGAAAATATATACTTAATGCCTTTATAAATTATTTTTATGATACAAAATCAAATTTTCTTTTTTTTTCAACAATTTTTTTCCTTGCTAGATTATCGGATTATTAGATGATAGCCGTAAAAAAATCTAATTTTATACCGTGTTGTGCTACCTATAGAGTATACAAAGTCATTTGTTTGTATACATTTTTCAAATAGCCTCAGAAAAACTGGCGATAGTGGTGGAATAAAATATTATAACAGGTATTTTGAATGGGTAGACCAGTTTTGCAAGGGAAAAGAATTCCTAGAATTGAATTTCTTTTTTTTCCTCTTTTATCTTTTTGATATGATCATATGAGCGTCCCATGAGGAATGATGAAAACTAAAATATTATTATGATGACGCTGATGGGACGACCAAATAGTCGAGCAAAAAAGCCCTATTTGTGAGTGTAGGTATGTGTAGCATAATCTTATCATCATTTTTGGTAATATCACATCGTATCAGTGAAAAAAAATGTAAAAAAATATATAGAATAAGTTATTTCACTTTGTATATACTTCCATTAAACTTTTTATAAAGAAAAAAATTTACTACTGTTGCTTCACTTATTTCTTCTTTTTTGTTAGAAAAAAAAACCTTTTTCTTTCTACATGCCCGTTCGTCCCTTCCATCTCCATTTTACTATCTGCCCATCTTTACATTTTTTTTCTTTAAATAAATGGAATGATATTGGATGGCGGGATGTAGCAGTGCATAAAAGCCAATAAAGAAGTTTTTTTTATAGATGGGACGGTTTGGGAAAAAAGGATAGCAGAGTTTCTTGTGTCGGTGGAAAAGGAATAAAGAAAACGAAGAAAACTTTTTTTATTCCTTTATTATATATTATGCTTATACACTTTTCACTCAGGTCTCTGCATGCTTTATTCAGTTATTGCGGGAGAAGAGAAAGAATAAAGTAGAGAGAGAGAGTAGAGCGGTATAATAATAATTTAGAATAAATTGCGAGAAAATTGACAACTGAGCAGCTCCCAGGTTGGATTTATTGCAGTAATGGAAAAGAATGAGGAGAAAGTTATAAGAAGATGGAAAAGTACACATACACACACAAGTAAAGTCATTTTTTGAGAGAAGAGCAAACAGAGAATCGTCATCTTGAATATGCATAAAAAATAAGTTTAAAATGTACTTTTTGGCTTTTCACCGGTCCAGTTTTGGTGCTTACTCAGTTTTCATACAGCAAAAGCAGAAATAATCTGATAATCAGTAAAAAAATATTCAATTTGTGTGTTACCCAAAATATTCTCAAGTCGCCCTCATACATGAAGAAGGATACAGGAAATAGGTAGGTAAGAATGACAACATCATCATCTCTTATCAGATTCTTCTTCTTTTCTTGACTTATTACAGATTGTCTTGCACTATACTATCGTTTCATGTTATTATTATTATTATTATTATATCACCAAAGATTACAGCCAACTCTATCCGACTCCTTGACTGCTGCTGCATCATCATCAACAGGCCGAGTCACGTCGAGAAAAAAACTCGAAAAAAAAGTTTCAATGACTGCAGCAATCATGAAGATGCAAGGAAGGAAACAAAGAAGAAAGTGGAATTGCAGTGCAGACAAAAAAGTCTTATACTTTTCTCCTTCTTTTCTCCTTTTCACTCACAAAAAATAACTATATTTTTTGTATGACGCTACAGCAAGTAGTGATGACGGAGGATGATGTGATGTGTCTTGTCAAAAAGAAAAAAAAGTGGTGATGATGATGGCAAAAAAGCATGTAGCAGTGCAATGGCACTAGAAATAACATTTTTGAAAAAAGAAGAAGCAAATCCACATTTTCTTCATTTTTTTTCTTTCTGGAAGATACATAGGAACAATATCGGGATGATAAAACAAGAAGAATAGGAAGGGCAGGCATGCCAGCATTGTTGTGGTGCTGCTGCTAGTACGCTCACGCTCTGTCTGCTTGCTCGGATAAGCAATAAAGAACACAGAGCTTTTGTACACATTTACCAAAATATTATACCGCTGCTGGTTTGGTCATGAAAATATCTGATGCTGATATTGAAAAAAAATTTGTGGATTGAACACGGATGAAAGGACCTATTGTATGTGCCACCATCATAGCTACACTAGTTTTACTGCAAATCCTTATCCCTGTTTTTTTTCTTTTTGGTAGTGCCTGCATTTTTTTTCTGAGGGACATCCCCACGCTTGCATGTAGGTAGATATGTATTAAATATTGCCGGAAGCAAATACACATGGGGAATACTATGAAAATGAAAAAAAAGACTAGTACAACTGCTACAAAAGAAGAATAATAGGCATGGGTGGAGGAAGAAGGCAAGAAAAGAATAAGAAAGAAAGGAAGAGTAAGTAAAACTATTATTATTACAGTTTTCTTTTTCCACAGCTTTCACCACTCTCTGTGCTTTCAAGAGAAGATGCTGGTACGTACATAACGGCAGCAGACTAGCAGACTGCTGCTGGTGTGTGCAGCTATTATTATGGATTTCACTTGCTAATACGCGCTCTGTTCTCTCTAGCCTGCTTTTTGTGCGATCTTGAAACACATATCTATCTTTTTTTCTCTTCTCCCCAGTTATTCCTCCTCCGATTGGATATTGGGATAAAGATGAGAAGAAAGCTAGGAGAGAAGAAAAAAGAAGCAAAGTCTTTATTGAAAATCGATTCTTTTTTCTCTCATTTCCTTTCACATTTTTTTGTTCTCTGTCTAGCTGCCTCTCTCTCTCTCTAAGTATGTGTGTATGTGTTCTCCTTTTTCTCTTCCGTCCGTCCGTAGAAAAAAAAACTTGAAATACTACACGAGATGAATATATATAGCGGTTATTTTTTTTCTTCTAAAGGTAGACTCAACTTCTGGACGTGGAACCTTACATTTTATACATATATGATGTGGCAGCGAATGTGAATGAGCAGACAGGACAACAACGGCAACAACGGAAAAAACACATAGATGCTGTAGTATTCATGGAAAAAGCTGGCAAACTTTCGCCATTCATCCTGCTACTGCGGCAGCACATACCAAAGAGAGAACGGATACTTGTACGTGCAGCTTGCGTAGTCCCTGCTGCTGCTCCACATTTTCCCCTTTCTTGTCAGCTCCAGCAACAGCAACAACAGCAAAAACAACACTCACTTTTAGAGATGATGATGAAAGCATGTATAACTTATGAAGAATGTCCTATGTACTATATATCTACGGATTGTGAGAAAATTTGCTGCGATGATGATGCTGATGATGAGATGAGGATAAAAATTTAAGCTGGGAATAGGATGAACATGGATTTTCTACAATCTTGTTGCGTATTGCAGCTTAAAAAATGATCATTTTATAGATGAGGTTGAGGCCTGTAATGGGAGTCGTACAGGGGATTCGCAAAAAAATGAGATGAAATGCTGTTTTGTTGAAACGTGCTGGTGCGATTGACAATTTAATTTTCCCTTATTGCTGCGGTCAAAATATTGGATAGAGTACGTGGTCTTGTGGCGTGTTGTAATTTATCCACCACTATCATCATAAAATAAAGTTTATTGTGTGTTATTATTTATTCCAAAAGAAAGTTATACAAACGAAACGTGATGTAAGTGTAGGACAATAGATTGTGGCAATAGGATAAATATTGACCAAGATGGATAGTAGTAGTGATTGCAATAATAATTGTATATATTTCACCGCCGGCCACGTAGTGCACGTTCAAAACAACACATTTGTCGACTGAACAGTAACATACTTTCAATAGGACACATGACTGCTTTTAGTAATTTCATTTTATAAACATTTTTAAAAGCAAATCAATGCACATCCATCTTTGGGCAATGTAAAAGTAATGCAGAAGGTTTGTTTAGGAAGCTACGGTTAAAGACTCGCCTGGGCCACTTTTGGTAAAAAAAATAAAGAAAAAAACATTAAAACTGACTATTACTAATGCCTGTCTGCTTTCATTTTTCTTCCGAATGAATGTGGAGTATAAGCTATAAATTCCAACGAGATCAGAGTATTATGCAGCGGGAAAAATCTTTTAGCCAGGTGGTTCTACCAACACCACCACCGCCATCAAAAAAGTGACAGCTTCGCATTAGTTTCATTTTTTGAAAAGTTGGATGTGTCCGTGATCAACATCATCAGCATAATATCAGGATTGTGGTGTGATGATGTGATTGCTCGTTTTGTAACAACAACGTAAACGTTACAAGTTACACACTTTTACTTTTCTAACATTCTTTTTTCCTTGTTGTCTGTCTGTCTGTCTATTCTTTTGCTTAACTGCATTTTGAGGTTGGTTGAACCCACCGGCACCATTATATATAGTCAAACTGGAAAGCGAAGTGAAAAGAGGAGGCGGTGGAAGAAAGAGATGGATAAAAGATTTAATCTGGACGAGAATGGTGGATGGATAATTCCGTTGGATGAGGATGATGGTGGTGGTGGCGGCGGCAGTGCTTGGCTTGAGTCGAGTCTCCCATGGGCCCGTCCGTCATTTCCTAGCGAAACCAAACCGCAGAAACAGACAGATGAAGAGATCTCTACTTTGCTGCTGCTCCCGTTTGTTTCTTTCGTTGTTGGCAAACGCAAAAATAAAAAAGTGGTCTTTTGGCTTGGTTGGTTTGGTGAGACCATATCTCTCTGTGATTTCGACTGCGCTCCCGCCCAGAAACGTTGCTGTTGTTGTTGCTGCCGCCGCTGATGTTACCGAGTCCGTCGTTGATCATCATACTTGTTCCTGTGCTGTGCTGCTGATATGATGGAGGGGGAATGCTCCAAGTTGATTCATGGCTGACAAGTGGAGAAAAGAGTCTATTTGTCTTACCCGTCTCATTCCTTCCTACTGGGAGATGCTTTCTCTTTTCCGTTTTTTTAAAAACGTGACTAGTGTTTCTAGACGGCATTCATGATCCTTATTTTGCCAAAAATACAGTAATGTTATCAGTAAATGCAACGTAAATAGAGGATATGATGACAATGCCAAGAGTGGATGAACCCGTAACTTTAAACATTTCTGATTTTCTTTCTTTTTCCTTCAATTACATTTTTACAGTTTTACCTTTTCTTCACTCTACACAGTACAATGTTTTTCAAAATAGAATTTCCTCCAAAAAAAGTGTAGGAGGCATAGAAAGGGAGAGAAAACATTTATTTAATTTTTTTTACCCCGACTGACGTTTCATTACGATGATGATGAAAGATATTGCTTTGCTTCAAGCCCTGCATTATTTTGTATTTTATGACATGCAACTTAAAATTCAAATGGTGGCTTTTCAACTACAACGATACTACTAACGGCGCAGTGAAGTTACGTGGGGTGCGTAAAATTCCAGAGATTTTAACAACAAAAAGTAAGTAAAAAGAGCATTCCACCTTAGCAAGCTAAAGAAAAAGTAAGATGAATGGCGTGTCTTCTTTGAAGAAATTCCTGCTCTTTTTTTCTTGTTTTGTTTGATGATAAGAATGCACGGAGAGTAGAAATATATTTAGGGGAAACGAACTTTCATTTTAACAGCATCTCTCTCCCGCATTCCGTTAGTATGTAAACTACGTGTGGGTATAATTGTAGAGAAAAATGATAAAGTACATTATTACCTCATGTAATGTCAGTGGACTGGCGTACGTTGAGGATCCAATCAGCGGCACAGCTGACTGCTTGCTGACCAGCGACAAGAGTCGTTCCGAGCTCACATCCCCAATCAAATTAACAATCGCAACAGCTTTAGTTTCACTTAAAAACTGACACAATTTAGGCATCAGCATCGGTCCAAACAAGTATTTTGGGCGGCGGGGTCGCTTTCTCGGCGGAGCACTTGAACTACCCAATAGGCCTCCACTCCCTGAACCACTACCACTTCCTCCGGACCCACCACTATCATGATCATCTGAGGCGTAATAGTCATCGATAAACTCGTCCACATCAAAGTCATCCCCACCGTAGCCACTACCTCCTCCACCAGAAGAGTCCACCTGATGGAGGGGAACGGGCAGCTGAGTATTCTCATTTACAAAAAAGTTTCTCACTCGCCAGGTCAGGTTCTTTTCAGGAAAGTCCAGTTGACTTACAAGATCTGCAGCAGTGACCGCATTTAATGTTCTCGCAAGCGTTTTGGACAAGGCAACGTATGGTTTTGAAAGGTCTCCGAGAATCGCTACCACCTCTAAACGAACCAGTGAGGTGGCTAAAGTGTCGCCAGTGTAAGAATTACCTCCTGGTGGAGGCTGCTGTTGTGAAGGATAACTGCTGCTGGTGCTGCTGCTTCCAGAGGTAGAACGAATTCCTCCAATGCCACTGCCGTGAAATGGGGAGGAGGCAGAGGAACGTGGAGATCTTACTACAGCGCCAGTATCCTCACTTTCCCCGTGAACTGGTGGAGTGGCGACGGTAGTGGTGGTGTCGGAGGTACTACTTTTCGAGGTACTACCACTCCCAACACCACCAGGGCACCAGATTAATGTGAGGAGCAGTGTCATGGCGAGCAGGGGAATGATGTGTTGAGCAAAATTCGAAGATGCACAGGCAGCACTACTTGTAACACTCATCACTAGTTTAAAAATGAAGAGGAGGATGTATAAGCAATGAATTAATTATCATCAGCAATACCGCTGCTGCTGATACTCGCTGGAGTAGCGATTCACAAAATCTTGATCGCTTCCCGTTGAAAAAGGCAAAGAAAAAAGTAGACACGTAATTGCTCTCATCTTAAAATATCATCGTCTTTTGCATGTTGGACTCCTGTATGTAACGTCCATATAAACTGGCGAGATGGGCTGCTTTTTGTCAAAATGTTGGAATTACCATCTAAAATACAGACAATAGAAGAAACAGTAACATTATTTTCACAACCTTATCATGGACTTACATATTGTACATAATGTTGATTTCACATCTTTCTTCATACACAACTAACACAACAGACCTTTAGTCACACTTGTCCACCTGCACCGCCTGCACCTGTACAAAATACGTTCAGGCATTACTTATACAGGCACAGGCATTATTTATATGTATTTACTATGGATACATTTTTAAAATATTGCAATTGCCACTGTGCCAGATTGTCCCTTTTGTAAAAATGGCTTTTTCCCCTTCTCCACTGTCCAGTTCCCAACTTGCAATATATCATTAGTAAAGCAATTTTTTCGAACATATATTTATAAATAGACCATTAGTATTACAAAAACACGTCTACTACAATGTGTTCCTCCAGTATCATTAATACCTCGGATAACAAGGGAGTAGGACTAGATGCGCTACCCTCCGAGGTATCTAAATTAATTACCAGCACTACTGTCAATACAGGAAGGAAGGAATGTTCCGTGCAAAGTTTGCACTGCAAACTGCAAATGTGAATCTAACTTGGTAATATAGCTTTTCTGTTTTTGTGTTTAGGTATGGGCTATCATTTTGGCAAACTTAAAAACGGCAAGAGATCGTCAAATCTGCACATTGGCTTGTCCTCTATTTAATTATCTAATTGGACCAGAGAGGATGCTTTGGGGCTTTGAACTTATCCTTCCGTTGATTTTGCCCCGACTGGACATTAAGAGTGCATTAAATTGCCGTTTAGTGTGTCGTGACTGGGAAAATGCATTCAATAAATTTATCGAGAACTGTCCAAAGAATCGTCCGTACGACGCAGTGGAGCACCACCAACACCCACTTCAAAATACTAAAGAACGTGATCCACTGTGGAATCTTGTCAAGCCGGTAAATTTACGGAGTACAGGATCTCTTCAGGACTTTCACGAGCAGATGCAGGCCAGTCCACAATGTAGAGTTATAGGAGGGTCATTTATTGTTGGATGCAGGGATATTGACGATGACGAGGAGGGTGAGGGTGAATATTGGAGGGATTTCTATTATCTGTCCAAGTCATTCGGCTTTCAGATATTTTCACTAAAGCTGCATGATCGTTGGACGACAGGTTTTTCAAATCTAGACCTTCAGTACATGACCGTTTGCATGATTCTGCGAAATTGTCCAAATCTAAGGAAACTTCATCTGGACTTTTATCGACGTTCTGAAAACGGTTGGGATGATCAAGACGACGCTCGTATGGATAGTTTCGTTCCTCTTGTATTTGGATTGCCAGACATGCCCCAACTAGAAACCTTAGTTCTGAGAAATTCCATCTGGACACCACTCAAGCTTGCATTACTAGATAAGTATGGCGAACAGTTGAGGTGGTTAAAGTGCACATTATTCCCTTCCTTCCCAGATACAGTTCTTCGAAAAATGAAGTCCATCACTGAACTAGCAGTGAGAATTAACAAAATGGACCCGCACCCGATGATGACATCTGATGCGGTTCTTGGCAAATTGCTAGTAATCCCGTCCCGTCAACTGAAGAATCTTGTGGTTCAAATGGGAGAGCAGGACATGGACGGAAGTGAACTCAGTTTCTCACTGACAACAATGCTGACTATCTGTGAAAAATTTTCACTTAGGATCCTGCGAATGGGGGGAGCAATTGATCTACAGCTAGGCGACAGTGAAAATCCTGTCCAACTAAAGCGGAGAATTCCAGCACTCAAATGCTTGGAATTCTTTGACACGACAGGTAGCCAATCATTCAATTTTCTCCAATGTTTCCCCGCACTTGAACAGTTGTCACTGAGAGGCTCTTATCACGTTCCTCCTCAACCAACCAGCGGTTATTTCTCAGTAATTTTTGGTCACAGACAACGCCAGCAGCAGCAGCCTCGAAGACCGGTATTCCGCCAAACTGTTCCGGAGACACTCAACCTTCGTGAAAACTTGTACAAGTCTATGGACGACAAGAAAATCATGTACCGATCGCCCGTGTGGAAGGAAATGCGCCATTTGAAAAGGATTGATTTCAACTTCTACTGGATAAACTACTTCAACCAAAGTCCAACAAAAGAGAGCAGAGGTCAAAAGACCTTTACAAGAAAGGAATTTTGGGAAATGACCGGATTCTGATAAACCAAACTTAATAATGTTGTTGGCAATCAAAAATCAAAATTTAAAGCTGCTGACACAATACCATCTTTGATTGTGCGCTCATATCGTTTTTATTGGCTGTTTAATTACGATTTTTGTGAAAGAACACAAGTTTTGGTGAAACAATTAAAAAGTATAAATAACCTTTGTGCAAACAATGGCCTTTTATTGCGTGTACATTGAATTGTACAAACTAAAATTTTTCGTACATTGAACTACGCACACGTCCACGCTCATTCAGTTTTGATGATGATTAGACAAAAGGAAAAAATTATTGTCCTGAACTTGCGTAGCGTACTTTTAGTCAGCATCTATGTATTTATTAGTTTATAGTTAAAGTGAACTACAAACAAAACAGGAGCAGGTACATGGAGGGAGAGACTCTACCAGGAAAGTTAGCAGCTTTCCCAGTAATCCAATTAGCGTGACAATAAAAGCTCCGTAGCTACATAACGTACAGCTAGGCTGATGATTCGCAAGTTCTCCTCTATTGATTTTTTTTCTCTTGGTCATTTGCCTTATTACTGGAGACGTGCCCTGTTGTAGTTTATTAGTGTCTCCTCCATGTCTGTCCAGTAAAGTAAACATAATTACATTTTACGATAACAAAATTTGCTTTTAAAACTTTTGACGAAACTTTACCATTTTTTGAATTGGTCAGTTTTTAGGGAAAATTTAGTATATTTAGTTAAAGTAGGTATAAGCTGAACACAATGTTATTATTAGTATTATATTATTCGTAAACTTATCTTAAGTGTTGTTCCCTACTAATAATTATGAGTAGTGGAGAGCAACTTACTGTCACAGCATTTCCTTTTTATACGACCTGTCACATTCCCATTAATCTCATTTATTTCTCTACTCACAGTCAGGCCTGCCATCATCATCATCATCAGGAGCTGGTGGGTAGCTAGTTACAATGGCAGAAAGAAGAACACGTCTCTTCCTTAATTTCCATTTTCTCAGAGAGAACCTTGAGCACAGACAGAGAGACATGAACATGGAGAAAGTAAAAGAGGAAAATGTTGATGAGGTGGGGGAAGAGAACAAAAGCATTATTATAAAAAAAGAAAAATGTTCATGACACAGTATCAATTTCTTGTTTTCCCCCACCCACCTCTTTTTTCTGTTTAACTCACACCATATAAGGTCATTGCGACGTATTTTATGAACAATCCCCTTCAAGCAAAATGCTACTAGTTTTTCGAACGTACTATCCTCAATAATGCATTATATTACTGTTATTATCATACAATGGAAATCAAATTCACTTTTCTCCAAACTATTTCCACTTTTTCTTCCTCTGCTACAGCACACCAGCAACAAAGGGCACTACGAAACAACCTTGCTCCTCTCTTCTCTGCCTGCCCATTTTTCCTTTCTCTTATTCTGATGTGCTGCTGTTGTTATTGCTGCTACTGCTGCTGATACTTTGTGGCTCTTGCAGTAATAATAATGGGAAAGTGACGTAATCAGATCAAGTCGGAAAAACTTTCCTCTTCTGTGTTCAGTTTAGCCAGCAAAGCAAGTAGTGAGTATACAGATCAGTTGAAAGACTGAGGGAGAGAGAGAAGAGCCGACAAAAACTCATAACAGTAACAGTGGTTGGTAGGCTGAATACATTTGCCTTGTTCACTCCAAACATTATTACTTTTCCTCCATTCACTCAACTAATCTCTACTTCTCTCTTTACGGAATGCTGAGCTCACTTTAACTTTTATTTTGCTGAGCATGCTACTTTCTCCTCGTTCTCTTTCCATCGCACCACCACTGATGCATGGAGAACAGAGTGTAGAGGTGGGGACTGAATGAATTGAACAATAAGTTAATTCACTATATACCTTATTCTTTCCCTTACAACAATCCATTTTTGAGGTGGAACCTAACCAGTCACCTTTTCACCCTTTTATTCAATCCCTCTCTCTCTCTTACTTTCTTTCTTTCCTTCTGTCTCTCTACAGCAGCAAACCAAAAAAATTCCTTTCTAAACTCAAGACAACAATGATGATGACAATGACAAAATGACAATATACAAACTTTTCTCTTTTGTCTTTTTTCTTGTTTTGAGTACAGGGCCGCTAGCAGCAGCACAGCAGCATCGTCTTCAACTCAAATCACCATCTAAATGTAAAAAATATTCCACTTCGTGTTTCTAATAATATTTTAATGATTCTCTCATAATAGTCTTCCATTTATTCGCATATATAGTAGTAGACTTTTGAGTTACTTCTTTTTTTCTTCGTTATTTTATTTCTACTCCTACTAGCACATCTCTAACATGTTCAAAGTCTCTTTCTTGGAGCGGCTTTTGGCATGGCGGAAACTTGATCAAAAGCATTAAAAAAGTTATGAGACTTTTTTTTATATTTTGACAATCGTAAAAAAAGGAATGAAAGTAGAGAGACATTTTCCGTACGCGGCGGCGGCTGCTGCTGGCAGCGACTAGAAGCTTTCGGCTAAAGAAATAAACTCGTTGTGTTCCCCTTGTCAGGGATCACTGTGCTTCAAAAAGAGGAAACTTGTGCTGCCTTTTGCTGTCGTTGGCGTATTATCTCCATCTCGTGTTTTTCAAAGTTTGAAACAAAAATATATATTATTGCAGGAAACCTCCATCGAACCAACAAGAACAATTTTAATCATGGTTCAGTTGCAGTTTGAAAATATATTGCCAAGCTAAGCAAATGGGAAAACGTTACGTAATGCTTCACTCTTTTTTGTTTTCCTGGCAAAATAGTACTAGTGCGACCGGTCTAAAACAAAAGTACAATTACCACTACGATTATTATCCTATGGAGAAAAAAATAATCGATAATCAGAGGGTTCCCTCAAAAGAACCGACGCAAATTCTAATTTATGGGTCTCTATCCGCCCATCTTTTTACAAATCCCAAAAGTAAAATTAACTTTTAAAAAATCTTCTTCTGTTTTTTGTCCACCGTCCAGTTCCATAAAATTCTATAAAAATAAATAAACCACACCCTATCGACCACCGTCCAGTAAAAAAAGAACTTTACCATTCCATCCATATTTTATATTAAATTGTAAGTACAGTCATCACGTGAGCCATTTTACATCCAAAAACATGTCAGCAGAAGGGCCACAACAGTAGTAGTGGCGTAGTGAATGATAATAATCTATAAAAATTGACAAAAGCGCTTTTCTACTTCCTTCCCTTGAAAATTATCCGAAAAGAAAGCAGCAGCAGTAATAAAAAGTCCCGCATAGAGTGAGTGGTCAAGTGGTCATGTAGCTGCTGAGACGCAAGTTTAGCAACTTGATGTTCTTGTTAGTGTGCCAAAAGACAATAATAAATAATATAAAAATTGAAGAAGAAAAGAACAAAATAGCATTTTGCTATTATTTGTTCCCATTTTTACATCAAGTTATTATGTCGTAATATTTCTTTTCAAGTCGGTCGGTTCACTGCACAGTAGCACCACCAGTAAAAAAAAGAAAAGTGCAAGGGCAGCAGAAGGAAAACTGCTGGAGCAATAATACACATTTTTTTATTTGAACATCATCGTCGTAGTCATCATATCAGATTCTAACGCAGTGTAGTAGTAGCAAGCAAAGTTATATTAATGGTTAGAGGGAGCAGCAGCATCAGCAGCAGACAAAAGAGAAACTATGAACTTGCCTGCTGCTGCCGCTCTCTATCTAGTTTTTCATACTAATAAAAACTTCTAGTAATATTATTATTACTATTACATTTCGAAATCGCTACAAGTTATGATTATTACTCGTTTTTTGGCTGCCTAGCTGGATTTTTAATTCGCTGCTAAATGTTGCCGTTAATAAAATAAAACTGTGAGTAAAAATGTTTTTTTGCATGTACGTATTCTGTCCACCTTAACACAACAGGAGAGAGGACTAACACAAAAACAGCAACAACAACAAACAACTATTGCTACTCGTGTGCTCTTTTATTTCACTTTTACTCGGGCTTTTATTTGGGAATCTTTCTTTTTTTATGGGATATATGTAGCCTTTTAGTTTCAGCAGCAGTAAACGGCAACGACCGACGGAAGAAAGTATACAAGTCACAAGAATCACATTCCCATTTCTTTTATTTGGGAATCTTTCTTTTTTTATGGGATATATGTAGCCTTTTAGTTTCAGCAGCAGTAAACGGCAACGACCGACGGAAGAAAGTATACAAGTCAAAAGAATCACATTCCCATTTTATTTATTTTTTCTTCATATAGCTTCTCCTCTACTACTACTACTAGTTTTGTTGTTCTCATGTTTGCTTCTCGTCGACTTTTTTTTTTAAAAAATAGTTGACAAACGATTCTCATCTGACTTGACTGGTTTCTCTTTTCTCTCAACTTGAGCATTAAACTAGTATTGCTTCATTTCGTTTATTTCTTCAAATTACACACTCACTCTCACTCACACTCTTAGTATTTAGCTACACTTTTTGCTGCTAGTACTGCTTTCCGAAAAGCCATTTGATTTTGATCCCTGTTTTTTACTCCCTCCCCTGGCGTGAGTTGAGAAGATCATATGAAAGTATACTGGAAACCAAATACTTCTCCTCTACTACCCACCGCACCGTCGACTAAGCTAAGAATTATAAAAAAATAAAAAGCCGAGTAAACGAAAGGTGGTAGCAAATGTATATCCGCGGATTGCTTTAATGGCTGTCACAAAAATTGGAATTTAGTGCAGCCATCCGCAACCTTACTAAAAACAGCAGCCTTGTATAGAGTATACAATGTAAAATATAATAAATAGAAAGGAACTAAAGGAATAAGCATACATGTACAAACATATATAGAAGCAAGCAGTTAATTTTTTTTTGCAAACGCCGAATGAAATGAAATGGAAAAGATGTTTTTTTGGTGAAAGTTAGTTTTGTTTCTCATCCTCTGCAGTTTTTCTAATCACATTGTAATGTGTTTGCTTATGGCTTAGCAGAGAATGAAGCTGGAAGATCAACAAGAGTATAGTCCATTTTTCGCAGCAGAGTCATATCCATTCCCATTCTTCCAACAACACCAGCACCACCGCCACATTACAAAATGCTTGTGGAACACTAATCCGAACAAAAAATAAAATTCTCTGGATTGCTGTGTAATAGCAGAATTTGCAATGCAGGTAGTCTGGAAAGAGAAAGAGACTCGACCCCTGAAAAAAAATTGGTCTTTTCTTTACGCTATACCTAGAAAGCACACTGCAGCAGCAGCACCACCACCAACTCTGGCTGATCAACTCTTTCAGCCATAACTGCAACGTGTGTTCACTACTTCACGTCCACACGGTTTTCCGAAAGAGTTTTCATCTCATCATCATTTTCCTTTAGTGCCTCTACCTTACTATATATAATACCACTGCCAACAAAACATTAAGCCGTCAACAGGATAACGGTGCTGCTGTTGAAGGAAGGTAATAAGCTGAGAAGAAATGAAAGGACTTGGCTGTACAGAAAAGTAGCAGCAGAGAAAATCATCTCATTTCCTCCTCTTCGTTCCTTCAAAAAAAAACCTCACATCCTCTTCCCGTCTTCTCCACTGCTGCTTTTTTTCTACACTCACTCGCTTCTACACACATAGGTAGCCTAACTTGCTCTTTACAGATTTTCACTTGACCAGAGACCTTTAGAGGCAGCAGCAGAGTAAAAGTGGAGAATTACAAACAGAAGGAAAGAGATTACCACACACTTTTTTCACTTGACTCGTAAATGTTCATATGAAACCATGCGAATAGCAGATATCATGGGGCGAAGAAAGACTACTATTACTACTACTACTACAAGTTGCTCTAATGGTTCTAATAACTTGTATTTTAAGCAAGTCTTGTACACACACGAGAGGATTTCCTTTTTCTTTACTTGAATTCTTCTCACCTCTTGTTGACCTAAAAGAGACATCCAAGTACCTATATGCTTTCCTCCCCCACCTCAACTACTACCACCACCACCACCTTCTTCAACCAGCTAACCCGAGTGTGCTGCTGCTCCGCTGCTGCAAGTGAACTTTTCGTTTGCACACTTGACTGCTTGCAAAGAATCAAATAATGAGATGTGTGAGGAGAAGAAAGCAGGAAAAAGATGAAGAAAAGAGTATTTTTTCATAATCTTCTTAACACCATGCACCCTGCTAAAGGCACCTATTCTTTCCTTAAAAAATATATATTATTACCAGGCCATAACATTACATCATATTATTATCATAATACTCAGTAGCATGTGGAGTTGTATGGGTTTAAAAAGGATATGAGGGCAATGAAAATGAATTAATGGGATGTAGAACTGCAAAAGCAAAGCCTTTGAAGAAGAAAAAATTTTCTCTTTTTCTTTCTTTCTTTCCTGCTTTCTTTCATTCATTCATACTCTTTCTCTGTGTGTGAGAGAAGAGCTAGTCTCTAGACGACACTAAATTCACATTAGCTGAGGACTACATACATAATATGTACATTTTGTAGGCTATACGCCACTTTTTTAAGTATGAGTGTATGAGTGAAAGGATGGTAATAATCATAAGCTTTTGTGTGAGGAGAGGGAGAAAAAGAGTGAATATCTTTGCACTTTAATAGGATTAAAATGAGGGAGCTCATTACATAATGTACTGTACAATGCACCGCTTGTACATCCTCAACTCACTCCAGAACTTCTCCAGAACATTCACTCCAAAACAGAGAAAGAAGAAAGGAAAGGAAACAAAACAACAAGACAACTGTCTGTGCTGCTGCTGTGCTGTTCTGTATGGATAATTAGTGCAAACTTGTGCTCTTTATGCTTCTTACATAGAGTCATGATATTATAAGGATGATGACGATGATGATCATGGGGATGGAAGGATAATAAGGAGAACGGTAATGTTCTCCCCGTCTCAGCAGTAGTACTACTACTACTGGTAAGTAGTTGTTGTTGCTGTTGTTGTTTAAGAAGAAAAAGTTTTTAAGGAGAGCTGGGAATGAGCGGAGGAGAGTGGGCGAGAGTTTTTGATTCAAGTGTGGTGTAAAAAGTTGGAGTAGATGGGGAAAGTGTGAAGAACAAAATGGGTTGGGTGGTGGTGGTGGTGGTGAGAGGATTGGATTTTAAAGTGTGCATACACGCTAATTACGGTAGAGTGTCATCACATGAGGAAATGATTATGGATATTAAAAGACAAAAGTTATAATTATAATTATTATAGACGTTCTTCTGTTGATGCGATGCAGTATGCCCTTTTCACGACCTTTGCTCTTACTGGAGTCGCTCGAGGACGCAGACAAGATTAGGTATTATTTTGTGCATACTTTATTATGATTTTTGGGAAGGAGAGAGACGAAACAAGATCAGGAGTGAATACTTTTATTAAAGCACTTAACCTTGTTTCGCTTGTCACTAGTCGTTAGAATAATAATGAGTATACATATTATAAAGCGTGGACATTACTACAAAAACAAGTCACCAAACGACCATCAACTTTTTTCATCCGCATGCCTTATATGTATATATCTATATAATATTATGTATACTTTAAAGCCAAGCCAGGTATAGGGATGAAATCTCTTGATGGTTGGTTTCGAGTGTCAAGAAAACACAAGAAAACTTTTAGCACTTTCTCCTTCCAGGGAGCGGAGCGAGTAGAGTGGAAAGGGAAATATTGCTTTCCTCCTGCACAATTCCTCTTCTTCTAAAAAAAAGAAAGATCTTTTGTGCTCACTCTTCTATATCTACTAGAGAAGACGACGAACCAGACGACGTCGACGGGGGAACGATGCTCATGATGATGATGGGTAGAAGAATGGTTAATGATGATGATCATGATGATGATAGCTTAATTGTTCATGTTTTCTGTCTCTCTCTCTCTTCCCAGCATTTTGTTTACTTGGTAGTAAGTTCAAAGAAGAAAGCAGAAATAGAAGAGGATAGATGGAGGAGAATTAAAGTTCACGTGTCTCAGCAAAATCATTAGGAAGAAAATGTTAAGTGGATAGCTACCTACAGAAAATATAATAGTACCTATACCATTCATCCATCCATCCATCCAAACGAAGAAAACAACCAGTTTGTACACAAGTGCAACCTGAGAAGGGTAGAGAAAGAATATTATGAAGCTGCTGATGCTCTTGTTTTTGATGATGATGATGATGGCGATGAAGATAGAAGGAGAGACAAGGAACAATTAAATGATGTCAGCGAAGAGGTGGAGAAAGGTGGAGCAAACACATATGTATGTATACTGGAGGTATGCATTTAGTTGGGTGCGCATTCTAGATGAAAATGATAATGATGCTGGTTCTGGTGGTGGAATTTGTGTGTGTGTGTGTGACGAAAAACCAGCAACCAAAGATAATGATGATGAGAGAGAAAGCATGGCAGAAAAAGAAACGCTATATAATCATCGTCTCACCACCACTATCATCATCGTCATCATTATTGTTATTTTCTCCTAATGTCGTATACAGTTCCTCTCTTCATCATCATCTTAATTGCACTTTTGTCAATCAATAATTTACTCATGTAAGCATTTATTTTGTTTGCATTTTTCATCCCTGTCTATGTGTCTTTTTATATTCCACTTTTTCATTATAGAAAAGCAATAAAGCAGTCGTGATAAAATTTGTTATATATTTTTTGTCACAAAGATATGAGCAGTTCTGCCTTTTTTTTTATCATTTTGTATGCTACTTGTGTTACACAAATGACAAAATATTATCGTGGACAAGGACAAAGTGTGTGCGATGATGGTAACAACGGGAAAATAAAGTGAAGCAGCAGCCGTGTACTATCATCTCTCTGCTCTGCTGCTGCTGTCTCAGCACCAGCACCGGCAGACTTGTATATGCCGACCAGATTGAGATTTGAGGAATATAAATTGCGTCATTACTCTGCTACTGATAAACGTTCTCCCCTATTATTATTATCATCTTCTTACCTACTACTCGTCTTTTTCCACTTGTCTTTTTTATAGCTAGGTACATACATTCCCCCAACTAACCACCACCACCACTTTCGTCAATGATTTTTACGTGTCGTAGTGTGATGTATAACAGTATTTAGCCGGGAAATAACATGGCAGTATGGTGGAGGAGAACCGACTACACTAGTGACTTTGCTTCGGAGGAAGTGGAGAAGGTGGAAGTGGAAAGGAAGTAGAAGAGAAAAGAAAATGGGAGGATAAATCTTGTTTTTTCTATGTAATTTTAACTCTTGCTCCAGCAAAACTTTGCTGCACTCTCGCATTATTATTACCACTAGTACGCTCATAGCCTGTTCAATGGAGAAAATTGTAGAATGGTTTTTAGAGTGAATCCTTCTGCCGATGATCCGGTAGTACTTTTGCTATACTGCTGCTGATATCGTAAAAATATGGTTGGTCGTTTGGTTATGTTGGCTTGGTGGTTGTTTGTGGATGCGGATGTCCCAAAAATAGAGCATTAGGGAAAATGGCTGCTGCTGTTGCAGCAGCAGCAGCAGCTGGTAAATACATTGGGTATTATATTACATTAAATTAGATTTCTTGTTAGATTGTTGTAAAAGATGGAAGGAGAGAAAGAATGATGATAATAGTAGTAGTTGTAGTAGTAGGTGGAGTGGAGTAACGGTGGAGGAAAAGGCAAAAAGAAGAATAGATGGGTTGAGACGACGAAGAAGAAGGAAGAAGGACGATGAAATGAGATTGAAAATAAATGAATTACATGAAGGAAAAAGATATATGATTACCCATGCTCTCCATGTTTTCCAGACATACAGTTA
Organism: Sinhomidia bicolor; assembly: GCA_027743785.1. Classification (NCBI taxonomy): domain Eukaryota; kingdom Metazoa; phylum Arthropoda; class Collembola; order Entomobryomorpha; family Entomobryidae; genus Sinhomidia; species Sinhomidia bicolor. Next base: position 2,939 of record JAHZMT010001744.1, on the reverse strand, counting down.
TTAGGAACAAGTTACACTGTTTTTTTTCTTTGTTGTTCCCTGTAAAAGGAACTTGTAACTGAAAGGAGACTGAGATGATGATAACGTGAGAGGAAAGAGAGGAGCGGGAGCAGCATAGCAGCAACAACGTCGTCAGCGTGAGAAAAGTCATTAACTTTCAGGATGAACCACTTATTCCCTCCATTTACCATAATACAAAGTGTACTGCTGAGTGAGAGAAGAAAGAGAGAGAGAGAGAGAGAGAGAGTCAAAAGCACGTGAACTAAAAATAGGGTCAGTTCATCTATGAAAGGCAAGGCTCGCATGAGTTGTTGGTGTCTGCTGAAGCTAGAGGAAAACTGTTTTCACTAAAGTTGCTGCAAAACAGTTTATGTGGCGGTAGGTATATGCCCATGTCTGCTTGCGGTCTTGCTGGTTTGCTCAACTGCCTATACGCGTGCTGACGTATACGTTTGATTTATATGTGGCGCACTAGTAATTATTTTGAACTAGAGAAAAATATTTTTGTTTCCGAGAGCAAGAGAGAAGGGTGGGTACTAAACGATGAAAAATCAGGTGGTGAGGTACATGAGACGGAGCAGATCTGCTAGAACTTGGCTGTGTGCACGGGAGGAAGAAAATTAGAAATGGGATAATGGTAATTAAATTAAAATTTCAAGGAACCAGGGAAAATTAAAAGTAAACTTGATAGCAAGTTTATTGTTGTAGAGTGCAGACTAAAACTTGCTACACACAAACGTTTTTCCCACTAATTTACACGTTAAAATGTAGCAAGCGTTTCTACAGCACAAATTTGTACCCTGAAATTCCAAATTGTATACCAACCAAAATCAATGCATTCCACGCTTACCACCATTACTAATGAGCTTTTCTCATTTGTCATGTGCTAGCATTATCATCAAGTCAGTAGCAACTCTTTTTGCTGTCTGTGTTTATACGTTACAGTTCACACAACTACTTTTTTATCATCATCAGGATTTTATGACGACAGAAGGAATCAAAGGGAAAAAATGAGATACATAAGTAGAAATGTAGCTGGAAAAAAAATTTGTAGCAGAGAAGATGTTTTTTCTTGCTTTTCTTCACCATGCGTCGTTGCTGCTATACTATTTGAGAAATAATAAATAATGCAAGTACTTTACTACTACGCATGAGGGAACAACACACAGCATTTTCATTGTAAGATTTTGAGTGGAGTGAGACACTTGAAGAAATTCCCGCTTTTTCATATTAATAATGGAAAGCATGCAAGAAGATGCAAGCACTTTACTTGTATAAAAAAAACTAAAACACTCAGTCAGCCCAGCAGAGAGAAAGAAAAGGACTGAATAAAGTATTATTGCATTTTTTCTGCTGCTTTGAACACAAATAATAAGGGGGAGCAGGAGGCAGAGACAGGGAAAGAGAGTAAGTTTTGTTGAATTCTCATTCCCTTCTTTTTGTACACTCGACTCGTGTGTTGTTCAGTCCGACTAGGGCATCAGCAAAAAAATATAGAAAGTAAGCAGCTCTCAAGAGCATCTTGCTAGTTGCTGTTGCTATTAAGAAGTTATTAAGAAGCACTTTTGGCTGCAATAAGAAACTCACAACACGGAGAAATAAGGATGATGACTATAATTATATACAAACGTATTTTCCCATGTTATCTTATGGGATGACTGCCAACAAAAAAAGGGCTGGAAACAGTAAAGAAAAAGGGGAAACACATCTCCTGGGATGGCAAAGATGGTTGGTGGACTTGGACTGCTGCTGTTGAGCTATGCTGCTGCAAATTTGCAGAGAGAAAATTTAAAAAGAAGCACAAACAAGGCTAACCGCATGGAAGCAAGTAGTTTTAATATGCAACTCCTAATTCAAAATATTCCATGGGGTTTTCTCAGCTATACAAAAACATGTTATTTTGGAGGAAAGAAAGAAGAGGAAAAGGGAGAAGGTGTAAATTAGCTGGAAAGAAATATTTTACAAGATGTAAAGGGAATGTAGAAGTAAAGTAAAATATAAATAGACAAAGAAATTGTCCCCGAGGAATATTATATTCCAAAATGATGGACAAAAAAATAACCACCAAGGACAAGCAGTCGTCTAGGAGTGAGTTATGGTGGGAGGAAGACAAGGAGGAGGAGGAGGAGGAGACGAGATGAAAGTTATTTTTATTTAGTGCGGTGACAATTTCGTGGGCACGTATAGTAAAACACAGAAATGTGGTCGACAGAAGCAAACATTATTGTTTTTTGTCCATTAAACTTGTTCACGTCTGTTGTTATTGGACAAATAAAATGCTAAATTTGTGTATATTGTTTGGCTAATGGATATAAAAAACACTGTACAAAATAAGCAGCACAGTAATTTTGTCTTGAAGCCAATTTTTATCTTTATTGAAAGTAGTTCATGCTTTTCTCCGCCCGTCACGGGATACAAAAAATGCACAATGCAATGTACCAGTCACCAGTAGTGAAACCACTTTGGAAAGTGATTTCCATTTCTTTTTTTCAAAAACATTCATATTCATGTAAGTAGTAGTACAACTCTTCCAGAAAGTGGTTTCCTTATTCATCGTCCAAAAGTGAAAATGCAGATGCACGTTTAAGGAGACTTGTGCCAACTTCTCCTGCTAAAACTCCAACAAGATTTTAAAAGCCTGATCAAAAAGTATCCCTTTTTAGTATGGCGGCGGGTGAGTGCGAGAGAGAAAGCTCTCATCATCCCATCAGCATCATTCATCACCCAAGGGAGAAAAAAAAAGATTTTTTTCTCTGTTTTTTAAGTAGAAGGAAGGGAGAGGAGACAGAGGATAAAAATGTAAGATCCCATCAAAAGGTGCTGCTGCTCTTTTACTCTTTTCCATTCCGCTCACTTATCTGTGCGTACACTAGTACTATATTTCTGCTGAAAAGGGATTTAATACGGGAATTATTAACGGCAGAGTAAATACACTTGAA
>JAHZMT010001743.1:0-12402 GCA_027743785.1 Sinhomidia bicolor | reverse complement strand
ATAAATACATGGTTTATTATTTCTATTACCGTATGAAAGTCGCTATAAAGCATGTACAATAAAAACGTTTTAATGTGAAAGTTTATATTATGCTTTTTTTAAAGAAAAAATTGTAAGGTGTTAATACATAATATATAGCGACGACGATGATGGTACTGGTTGGTAGTAGAGGTATGCATGGGCAGTGGGAAAGGTGAGATTATCGTGTGGTGGTGGTGTCGGTGTGAAGAATTATTATTTCGAGAGAAAAAGTCGTAAAATGTCGAATAAATCCTTTCGTTTCGTTCTTTATGCCGGCTCAGTGCAGTAGCAAGCAAGCAAGCAGGCAACGCACCATGTCGTATTATTGTAGTAACGCTATATGTATATAGCCTATTATTATAACGTGTGTGAGTGAGTGTGTGTGTGCAGAAGGCGAGTAACTGAGTAACTGCCAGTTTGCTTATTAAATTATTGTGAATGACCGTTACAAACTGAGAGAAAAAAAGCTTTATTTTTGTACAAAATTGGTACTCATGTCAGTTTGGCACTTTATGAGACGTTAAATGAAAATGAAAAATCTTCCGATTAGTCTCTTTACTTAAATTATAAAATGTTCATCTTTGGCCAACTCACATCAACTGTTCGCGCACGCACAGCGTGGCCAAATCCAAATAAAAAAAGTAAAAAAAATATATATTCCAACTGACTGAGATTTTTTTTACAGTTTTGATGCTATCATACGTGCAATTTATGAAAATTAAGCTTTGCTCTTCTAAGTAGATGCTTTCTGCCAAATTTGGACAAAATTTCAAATTAATAGGTGCCCAAATAACAATTATTATGTAAAACTTTTAAGGAAAAAAATACAGAGTGGAGATAAATGACGTACTTATGTCGACAATCTTACATATATTTTTTTAGATTGCATTAAAAAATGTTGATGCAGGCATTCCAGATTTTTTTTTATTCCATCATCATGTAAATAATGTACATACACATTCGTATTATGGAAAGGTTTCAAATGAATTGCGCTAACAAGCCTTAAGATTTTTTTTGAGTTAACCTATCTGACTGGTAACAAGAGCGCATGGCGTGTGTATGTAAGTGCATGATGATGATGATGATTCTTGCCATAAATATTCCTGTTGTTTGGAAGGGTGATTTATGGGACAAATCTGTGCCTAGTCTAAATTCTTTTAAGGCAAAAATCTCGTAATGGTATTATATCTTGTTGGTGCAGCAGCATCAGGGTAAGTAAATACACCAAAAGTGTGCGTAGGATTTTCTATTTTTTTCATTCATACGACGATGAAAAGCACGATACGACTAGCATAATATATTGTGGTACAAAGACGAGCATTCCTTTTTTGTTTTTTTTTTCAAAAAAAAAGAAACTTGCAAGACAGGAGCACGACATGCAAGATTGTTTTTTAAAAACCCTGGATCTAACTATTTACGACGAGAAAGAAATAACTGATGCTGTTGAGCTGTCTTATATCGAGAGAGAAGAAGAAGGAAAAAAAATAAGAAAATGTGCAGATTGTTGCTGGTAGCTTATTTTTGGTGTTTGAATATATATGTGGCAGCATACATACATGCATGTAGAATCAATGTATCTATTATCTCCGTATTTGTAATTGCCCGTTGGCTTGAAATGTAAATTGATGGTAAAGGAGAAAACAGATTTGGAAAAATATACATCCTTTTTTGTCATCACGGTCCTACATGGTGAGTATTATTGTTCTTCTGTGACCATAATAATATGCGATGTTTTAGAAAGACAGTTTGTGTCCCTAGAAAATAACCACAAAATGGACAACTTGGTAAATACGTCTTTTGTAGCAACATCGAAAGGACACTTTCAAAACAAAGATGCATGACATGATTTAACATTTTTGCTACTGCTGTTGTTGACCATGAAATGACAGGAATAATAAAATGGTGAAATGTAGGAACCACTAAAAAAGAGAAATAGGTACATGATCTGTCTTGAATTTGAACTTTGATTTAACCTCCGCAAAATGTGATATTTAGACTCATTCTCAATTTAAACTACTGTATATATGTAGAAAATAAACTTAAAATAAAATTATAATTAAACAACTTATTTTTCATTAAATGTGTGCGTTAAGTTAATTGTCATTTTAATGTTTTAAACACTAAAATTCTCCCAATATTCATACACTAGGTAGGATATTTCGAGTTCTGCCTTTGTAAATTAGCTTCCCTCTCTCGCATCTTCTTATCATCACCACTTTCGTCATTTCTACAAAACACAATAACATTACCACTGCACAACAATAAGTAAGCGTATTATTGCCCATATTGTTTTGCTCCCTTCATTTCACTTTCAGAAACAAATAAATAAATCCTCCTTTTTCCCCAGTTGCTCGTACACTCATGTCATCAAGATTGTGTTTTTGTTCAGCAACACAATAACCAGCAGGCATAAACCAGAGATTACACTGTACAAAACTATATTATCAGCAGCAGCAGTAATACGCTAAAGTCATTGGCTCAAAAAAAGAAAAACATTGTAATAATAAAGTATAAAGAAACAAAAAAATGAATAGAGTCTCTTCTTTATTTTTTCCCTTCTTTTTCGTGGTTTCTTGTTTTTCTTTTGTATTTTTGGTCATTAGGCACGATCCATTGGCTGGCAAAAGCCAAAAAGAGAAAAGATACAGCAGCAGAACGGCAGCAGCAGCAGCAGCAAAAGTAGAATCTTCGTCAATCCTATCATCTTGCTACTTTTTTTTCTTTCTTTTTGGTCTTGTGCTTGTTTTGTCGTGCATGCCATTTCTGTGGCTTTACAAAATAAATGAGTGAAGACGAACCACGTAACAAAAGCGCAAAAGAAACTGCTGAAAACTTTTTTTGTTTAAAGAAAAAAAAACACAAGGGAGACGACAACAACAACCGATATTATTATATTCAACGAAAAAGTATAATGGTATAATAATAATAATAAAAATTCTAATTACTATTTTCTTTCATTTTTTTATTTCCCTTCCACTCTAATACTTTTTTCTTGCTACTACTTCTGTTTTTACTTCATTACGACCATTTTACAACTTGTATTACATCCTTCTAACAATTTCCACGATGGGATAAATGGATCCAGAGTATGTAAGTAAGTAGCTGTAGCTGTTGTGTGTAAGCTTCACTAACATTGTCTTCATCATCAGCAGATCATCATCAGCCTCATACTCATCATTACATTTCTACATCTACCAAAACCAAACTACCACCACCACCACAACAATAATATCTTGTATCTGGCAACCGCACATTCTTGTTCTATTTCTTTTGTTGTGTTCTTCTTTTTCTTCTAATCATCATCGTTGTCGTCCTCATCCCCTTTTTTACATTCATAAATACATCAAATGAGTACAAAAAAGCTTACTCCTTTTTACAAGACACCGAAACAACCAAAAGTGCCACCACGACACACACACACACACACACAAGAAAAGTATATGAGATAAAGAGAGAGAGAGAGAGAGAAAAAAAAACTTTTTTTCTCTTAAAAATGCAGTAGCAAAGTAGCAAGTCTAGTAATAACGATGAAGAAGAACAAGATACAACAAGATGAAGAAGATGCTTTATATTTTCTGTGTGAACAAGGGAAATGGATAATGATCATGAGGATGATGATGATGATGTCTTATAATAATATAAGCCATTAAACTTACCACTGAATTACCTGCTTATGTTTTCTACATTGTTTCGTTTTTTTCTTTATACTTTTTTTCTCTCATTCAAACAGCCAACTTTTCATTAACCTCCACTTTAATTAGTATTTGGATAGTTAAAGAAGCTCTTTTCGATGATAATATGCGTCTGCTGTGCAACTGACGTTAAGAGACAAGGAAAAATAGAAAGGAACAATTCAAAAAAAAACTTTTTTCACCGAGTAAAAATCTTCTTTTTTTGTTGGTGTGTTGATCGGTGTAGTAGGCATAAATATATTTTTCCTTGTTGCGCGATTAAAATTGTAGTATATATCTTACCTAACACAAAAATGAGATGTTGTTCTTTCTGAGCAAAAGATTTTCAGTTGAGAGAAGCACAGTTGGTTATTGGGGGAATGTGCAACTTGCGATATTTCTTTTTAGGCATGGTCGCTTTTTACTCCTTTTGCTTGTGATTCTCTCTCTGTCTTATGATTTTTTTTGACGTTGAACGAACAACCGTACCATATGCTTTTCTTTGATGATTTACGTCAAGGTGAAGGAAGCAAAGCAGAAAACCACAGTCATCAAGTCTTCACTTAATATATATTAAAGAAGAAAAAGATACACACTACATTAACTTTTTTTTTCAGTGTGCACCATGTGTATACATACATACATTGTATTCTACACGGTTAATGTTCCGTCTCCCGGTTGGTTCATTTTTGTTCGGTAGCAATATGCCTTTCATTTTCCCATCACCAGCAGCAGCAGCAGTAATAATAATAATAATAATAATAATAGTAAGAAAACCATAGCCAGCTATAGCAAGGCAAGCAAGCAAGTCAAAAAGGAAGAAAGCTAATTACATATCAGGAAATCATTTTTCATAAAGTACATTTTCTCTCTTGATATTTTTTTTCTGTTTCAGGCACGAACGAATGAAAAGAATGGAAAAAGGAACAAAAGGCTTTATAATATGTATGTATGATGGCTCATATCATAATTTTGAATGTTCATTATTGTAGCTTGAAGCATTAAAAATACTAAAAAAAAGGATGATATGGTAGTAGTAGCAGCAGCAGCACAACAGAACAGGAGCAGAGGGAGAGAGAGAACAAGGGGGATTATCGTAAATCGTATCGTCATTTTTTGAAAAAAATATTTTCAAAATAGGATGCATATTATATATTATACTGCATAGTTAGAAATCTCTCCAAGACATCGCCAATTCACTTTGCTTATTAGTTCAACTGCTTATTGCCCGCCTGCTTGCTTGCTTGCCTATAAAAAGGCAATGAACCTTAAGGGATCTTTTTTTAGTAATCTTGGTAATCTACTATATAAGCTAAAAGGATTACAAGAGAGAGGAAGATTGGAAAGCCAACTGACGAGTAAATGTATATAGTGTAGGTATTTATTTTTTTCCTTGTTAACAAAGTGCATATGATTAGGTATGACTATCTATATTACTTTTTCTTGTGTTCTCCTAGGTATGGTTATGGCCAAGAAAGTCAAGCCCATAACTGGAATGTTCCCATATTATCCAAATGGAAAATCTTACATGCATCGTTTTGATATTGATGTAGATGATGCTGATGATGGCAAGATTACCATTTTTACCACAAGAAGAAATACGTACCTAATGTATAAGCTTGCAGAGAAGTGAAGATATTTTTTTTAAAAACGAAAGAGAGAAGAGACTTTATGCTTTTTATCAGGCTGTCAAATCAGCTTAAGAAAAAAGGATGACAGCCACACAGAACAGAAAAAAGTGAAAAGAAAAAAAGAAGAAGACTATGAAGAAGGCATGCATGTGATTATTATAAGATGATACAAACATTACATATCTGAAAATGAAATGCACACAGAGAAAAAAGGAATGATGATCTTCATAAGCATCTTTAAAAGAAAAAGAAAATCTTTATACAGAATCCAACAGCCATAATAAGAATATTTCCAGAGAGAGAGAGACGGGGAAAGGGATCTTCCATTTTCAAGATGCATATCCATCTGTCCATCCAAAAGTCAACTGGGCTGTAGTAAAAGTAATAGTAGTAGTAGTAGTAGTGACGCAATGTTCACATTATGCTTTGTTGAAGGGCGAGAAAAAGAAGATAAAATTGGGCATTTAAGGAATGTTTAGTATATAGCTTTCTGGTGAATAGAAGAATGTTTCTCTGCTGCTACGTTTTTTTACATGGGCAAACCTAGTGTTTGTTCACGGAGCAAAAGAAGAATACAAGAATTTTTTTTCTACAAAAGAATGCGAATCGTTTTCCTTGTAATATTCATTTTATTTGAATAATTCAGTTATGGTCACGCCACATACAATTTACATGCCACACCAAGAAGAAGAAAAAAAGACTGCGATGCAAAACAGATTAAAAATATGTGTGATGCAACATATATTCCACAGAAAAGATGTACCATTTGACTATGTATTTTTAACTGATTTTTTTAGATTGTAAAAAACACAATATAACGCTTTTCATAACTATATCACATGTACTATCATCATCATCATCACCACCACCACCAATTTTCTTAAAAGAAAGTATTTAAAGTATGTTGTGTATTCTCTATTTGAATACTTGTGTGTTGTAAATTCTTTTCTCATTCCACAATGTCGTAATAGATATTAGAATAGAACAAACAATAAAAACGATTGGAATCACACTTTTTTATTCGACGGTCGCACATATTTCTTCCTGGTATATCGCATCAAAAAAATTAGGCGGACACTTTGTAACAGGTGATCAGTGATCAAAAAAGGACCAGCCACGACGCTTCAATCCGTTACTCTCAACTCTTCTGCTGGAGATGCCTGTTTTTTATCATTGCTGTGTATACAATGTCGCTATATTCCATTGTTCCACACAACAACAACACAGTGTGTGAACAAGTTATTTCAAATGTATAATAATAAAAACGAGGAAAAAAGAGTAAAAAATGCATAATAATAAAAGTGGACATAAAATGCTCCACAGCAGTGTAAAACAGACACCTATCAGTTATGGAAACTTTTTATTGCTGATGAGACGAGTATATAAAAAAAAGTGTGTGTCTGTCTGTCAGTCACTCAGCAAAGTGATATCATTTTGCTGGAATGAAGCAGATAGGGTGGCCTTACTCTGCCGCTGCTTGTGCTGCTGCTGGTTGGTGACAGACAAAAAAATGTACCAAACCTCACCCTCTGTATATAGGTTACATACATAGCTTTGCCATGTTATGCTGTCGTTATGCTCATCATCATCAGAGTGGATCTGCTGGTACTTCAGTTAATACCGATAATTATCTTTGTTTCCAATCTGGCGTGTGAAAGACAGCAGACAAAACGGAAAAATATGCTTCTCACACGTCTTGTAATATAATCTTTTGCTTTTTGGCAAATGAATGAATGAAAGAGTAAATTATTATTACATCAACTAAACAAAAATCTCTTTTTCTGTCACATTTTTTGGCCATTTTTAGAATATCATGTTCCATAAAACGTGATACAAATTTGTACAGGCAGAAGAGTCTGTTAAAAAGATTACTAGTGCTGCTGCTGTTGCTGTTGCTATTTTTAATATTTTTATCATTACCGTGATTACTATCATTGTGTCACCGTCGTCATCGTGGTCCGTCCTCTCTCTAGCTTCACAGCTTTCATTATTATCAAACTTTTACATGATTATTTGGAAAGTGATTGTGACAAAGTCAAAAGGAGAGGAGGTGACACTAATGTCATTTCTGCAGACGGGTGTGTAGGCTCAGGCTCACTCAAACACAGACTCCAGGGAACATTAAACATTCACGATACTCTCTCTCTCTTTCTACTGAAATGAGAAAAAGTTTTGGTGATGGTGGCAGCATTGAAGAATGGACGGAAGTCAGTAATTGTAAAAGCTTTAGGGGTTTAATGGAAAGGGAGAAAGGCACTGCGTTGTTTGACAAAAAACTGATGTGACTTGCCATGTGTCACGCATGTGTCAAAAATACAACCAGAGAAAGAGAGAGAGAGATGTATATATCCAGCGCGATACTTACCCCTCTGCATAATATACTGATCAGATCCGATCCTAGTGTTCTTCTGATTCACATATCTCTTTTCCAACTTTCAAAAAATACTTACATCTATACACATCCGTTATTCATGTCTATAATATTTGTGTACAATAATATGCGACTTGTAATAGAGAGCGCTAATAATAATAAAAAATAAATAAGTGAAATCCGTCCATGTGAGTGAACCAACTTTTTCTTTCCAGTATTATTTATGTTTGCTTTTGTGTGTAGGTGTTACTTTTACTGGTTGCGCGTCTGCCATTACCATGCTTATTGTCGTCATCTTTGGAATGACAGCGCAACACTAGCATCACCAGCAACAGTTTGACATGACACGGTGACTTGTAGTGTCATGTATAAAGTCAGTTCGAGTGGTAGCAAAGAGTGCATAAAAATAAAAAAGCCGACTCTTGTTTTTTTTCCTTCTATATCTTTCAGAAACTAAATGGCTCTTATTTTTTTAAAGCTTATCTTTTTGGCTGAGACATCACGGGAGATTCAGCTGAGCTGTAAAGTAACACGATCTCTTCTTGTCACGGTTTCTTTGCAATGATGTAAGTCTGCACTCGACTGCATTGCACAGGAAACTTATAGTAGTGTATCGTTATTATATAGTTACATTTAACTATATTTTTTTCAAAAAAAGAATATTAATAAGCTTTTTACGAAATAACACTCCTCTTGATTTTAAATCAAAATGACACCTTTAATCTCATCTCATGGAATTATGTAGATTATGACTGTTTTTAGATTAATATGCCCAGATAAGCTGGATACAGTTTAGCAATGCCATACTGAAATTTCATTGTGGTGATTATGATCATCTCCACCTGTCATCACTTTTTGAAATGCCAAACCCTACAATTCCGTCTAAACTTGAAGTTAAAACTTAAGCCGGCATTTTTAATGCATGCAAATTTGCATCTCACTCTGAGTCAAATACAAAAATGGAATAGGTGTAGATTTAATAATATATTGAATGACTAAATAAAAAAGATATGAGATGGTGGGAATTGTGTTATGTAAATTAAGCTACCGGATTTGATTTTGTAAATTGCTCAAAAAGTTGACTGGGGAGGAGGGGAAATAAAAAAAATAAGTTAAAATACGTCTTCAAGTACATTCACTTTGACAGGCATTTGTCTTTGTCCAAGACACGGCGCGTCCCTTCCTTCTCATATTTCACCAGGGACTGAAAAAAATATGTCTTGGATCTCACCATGCACTCACTTTAAGATAGGTATGTAAGATGAAGAAGAAGAGTTTTAAAAAATTCTCTCAAGAATTGAGTTGTTGCTCATCACAGTGGTGAGTAGGTATATATGTGTGTGTGTGTGTGTGTGTGTGTGTAAATTCATGTGATGATGATTCATTTTTTTTGGCTTTAGCGTCATCATCATAATCAACAAAGACATCCCAGCAACAAATCCTCCTAGATCAGTTTCTATGTATTTGAATAGAGATGATCATACCATTTAACAAGCGCCATCATTATCAGTATAATAATAATAATAATAATAATAATAAGGCAGCACAGTTTCAAGTATAAGAGAAGGCGTAGCTGGTACCCAGTAAATGCTCGTACGTCTATAAAACAAATAATCGCTTTGAACTGCTGCTGCTGCTTGATTCAAAGAAGATGAAGACGAAAAAAAAGAAAGAAAGAGAGGGAGAAAAAAAGAGTGAGATGAGTTTGGGATGTCAACAGATTTTTTGACTTTGACACGGATTTATGGGGATATCTCTATAAAAGACAAGAAACAAATGACAAGCCATCCATTCTCATTCATTATCATATTTCAATGAAGATAAAAAAGGAGCCGAGAAGAGAAGACTACACAGAGCAGCAGCAGCACAACAGTCAGCAAGAGAGTTGAGGGGGAACTAATGATTACGATGGGGATGATGATGATCCATTGAACTATACCGTTTTCGATACTTTTTTTCTTTGTGGGAGTATACTGGTTTAATAAGCAAAATAATAATGACTACGACTACTTCAGTACAATATACTTTACGATCCGTAAAGGTTGATTATACTACTGACGGTAACCGAAGTTAATATATAGCGTACGCTGCTATGATAGAGTTACATTGAATATTTCACAATGCCCATTAAATAGGCATTCATCTCTCATGGAACCGCACCATCATCATCATCAGCCAACCGTTTAAATCATCCAAGGCTAATTTTTCAATGACGTGGACGGTTTTTCTTTCTTTTTAGATTTTTTTCTCATGATGAGTTTTGGACATCCGTGTTGGTAAATAGGGATGTTTTAATTTGCGGTACTTGTTTGAGTATATCAAGGAATCTTTGAACCGCTGTGCTGAAATTTAAGATGGATTCCTCCAGCCCTTATCTTTCTAAAAAGGCTAATCATCAAAAGAAAAAATGGTGTTTTTGTAGGATGTTCAACTACTGTTATCAGATTGTTCTTGAACTTGAAGGATTAATCAGTGTTTTAATACATAATAAAGTTTAAGGTTAACATTTATGGCGTAGGTAGGTTATGGTAGTAAAATATCTACAGTAGGGATTTTGCTAGCTTTACAACTGCACATTTATATAAATACAAAACTGTTCAATAAAGTCAATAGGCAACAGGCCACACACAATATAGAGATGGATGCCCATCCATATGCAGATAAAATTTTACACAAAAAATAAGTATTCTTTGTAATCGTAGAAGCGGCGTGGACCAACAATAAACTGTAAAGTTTGCTTCGTTTGTTAATTTGCGGCATGGCTGCAGAAATTTGCTCCAAGTTTGCACATAATTAAGTTGTACAAAAACTCGCAAGAAAACTAATGATAGGTAAACATATTAAGTATGTGCAGAGATTATATTAAACTTGCTTTTTTAGTATCGAGTCTTCCTTTATCATCTACTAGTCAGTAGTAGGTGCAGCTTTTTATTGTGGTTGCTCAACCGTGGGAAAATCTGCATACGAACGCTAAATGTGATTTACTTGCGCATAGGTATGCTCATACTTTACTTATCAGCATCCTCACAATCTTTACCCACCCATACATATGCGAAATTCACTGTTGAACTATTAATGATGGCTTTTAATGATGAGCTGAACTGACTGATATCAATAAGTTAATACAGGTGCTGGTTAAGATGATGATTGTATCAACAACATGTGTATTATTCTCATCATTGGTTTAGCAGATGTTTGATTGAACTGTTGCTGGAAAATGTTGTTATTTTTGTTCTTGTTGTAATTTTAAAATAGCTCATTTCCTCTTTCGCATTGTTATTTTTCCTTTGCTGATACAGTTTTTTGATAACATGCATAGGCGGCAGCAGTTACATATGAGCAGTTATTGCTGACTAATGAGAATCTCTATTAATTCAGCGCGTGCGCGCTTATATAATTATATATTAATAGTTAACTTACCCGTGAGTAAGTAGATAAGATATAAATTGCGAAGGTCAGAAATACGAAAAGAATTTGTGCGTTGAGATGTTGGAATGGGTTGATAATTAACCCACCTGAAAATTTTATTGACAGATAAGAGATCGTTTCCGCAAATGAAAAGTATTGGTTTCACAATGCATGCACTTGTTGTAAACAAAAGACTGAAATTTTAATTATGCTCGTATTAATACAGAAGAGTGAGTATGGTTAGAAGAGTATAAATAAATTGAGCTTTAATTTTGGGAGTGCCCGTTAGTTCTCTTTTCAAGTTCCAAAAGCAAACTTCGTTAAAACTTCTGCGAATCTTCTGAAGGAACATTTTTAAACTCAAAATGGCCAAGTTTGCAGTTCTTGTTCTTCTTGCGCTTGTTGCTGCTGCTTCAGCAACACCCATTGGATTTGGAGGCACTGTGATCAGCAAAAATCACCATGTTGAAAGTTCTCATATAATTACTCCACATCATGGTTGGGGATTTGGGGTGGGATACCCGGGAACCATTGTTGGACAGTCAGTTTCCTCCCACTCCTCTCACCACGTTGTTCCCCATTATGGTTATGGTCTTAAGGGTAAGAATAAAAAAGCACATAGGTTTCAATTCATTTGACAAGATTTTCTTCACAGTTCGCATTCTCATTTTTATTTTATAATTTCAGGATTCGGTTTAGGTTACGCGTACCCAGGTGCAGGCTATGGGTTCCTTGGATAATTCCTAATCACTGGAAAATTATTATCATCATCACCCTCCCAAAAATCCCTCCCACTTTAACACCTCGATTGTCCATGCATGCACAGTATTCGAAACGAATTAAACCCTCCAATTGGTAAATGAAAACCTCACAAAGTTCACAAGACTAGTAGTTTTTAAAACGTAGTAAGTAATCCGAGTAAATCAGATAAAAAGTACCCACCCACCTCAAGTGATTCACCATTAACCAATTAATTTAAACTTGTACAAATATGCATGCTTGATACAGGTTCCTTTAAAACATTTTTCTCGGATGATTACAGCACTGTGATATATTTTTAATTAGATACGTCCTAATCGATTTTATCAAGTTTTATCTTTTTATAATGCAATCAAATACATTTTGTAATAAAAGATTCAACAAAACATAAAAATTATAACATTTTTAAATGGAGCTTTATGCATAATGCATAATTATCATTTGTCATTCAACATAATACTTACTTACCATGCATGCAAGTGCCAGTTGTTGATTTAAAACATGAGTTTTTCATGAACTCAAAAGGTATCAATGCACAAAT
>JAHZMT010001742.1:0-23650 GCA_027743785.1 Sinhomidia bicolor | reverse complement strand
TGGGGTGATGTTTATTTTCATTCCAAAACGTAAGAATACTAGTCAATATAAATTTGTGTGTGTTTGTAGTTGAATAAAGCATTTCTTACAAATATGTAGGTATATCTATTTTTATTTTACAGTCGCAAGTTTAGCAGAAAGCCACCCAACAGTTCTGCGCAACGGAGCTTTGTCGAGTTTATCTTGGAGCCCATTTATAAAATATTCTCGCATGTAAGTTAATCCCGTACGCAGACTGCAGTTAACAAAAAATGATAAAGATATTATATATGTCAGTAATTAACGTTTGTTTTGTTTCCGCTCAGGTTGTTGGTGATGTCGACAATTGTTTGCCAACTTTGTGTGAAGAGCTAGGGTTTCGCTTAACAAAAGAAGAATCCAGACTTAATATTCGACCATTGTTACGACTGGTCTTTCAAAGATTTTTGGGAAGCTTTACAGGTTTTGTTGATATGATTGCAAGCCATATTCCTTCCCCGTCGACTAATGCAAAAGTTAAACTCTCCCATATATATACTGGTGTTTTGGATTCCGACATTGGCGATGATATGCTAAATTGCGATCCTGAGGTAAGATATTTTTCAAAATATTACACTCATATACGATGCCCATCCTGAAAAGTTGAATTATAAAAAATATAAAACGCATTTTAAACAGGGAACGCTAATGGTTCATAGTACAAAAATGTACCCAACTGAAGATTGCGTTTGCTTCCATGTGTGTGGAAGGGTATTTAGCGGCACATTACATGCCAATCAAAGCGTCCGTATACTTGGAGAAAACTATTCTCTGGCAGACGAAGAGGATTCCCGAATTATGACTGTAGGAAGACTATGGATTTATGAAGCTAGGTAGGCTGATTTTGATTTAACACTAATAATAGTAGGCTTTACTTGTACGTACGTGGCTTTAATTCGTGATGATGATGTCAAAAAATTGTTACTACAAATTTTCAACGTTCTTGCATTATTAATGATGAAATCAAATGTGACTTATAATATTTTTTGAAAAATTACTGTTAGATATCAAAGTGGCTGATCCTGTCGTATGCTTCTGCGAAACTGTGGTGGAAACTTCATCCTTAAAATGTTTTGCTGAAACTCCAAATAAGAAGAACAAATTAACAATGATTGCTGAACCACTCGAAAAGGGTCTAGCAGAAGATATTGAGAATGAAGTTGTCAGCATAGGGTGGAATAAGTAAGTATTCAGAATTTTGCATATTAAAATGATTTCCAGTCATTGTGATTAACGAAAAATTTGCGTCTAAAAAATTTTTTAGAAAACGATTAGGAGAATTTTTCCAAACAAAATACGACTGGGACTTGTTAGCTGCAAGGTCTATTTGGGCTTTTGGTCCTGACGTAAATGGACCAAATATCTTAGTAGATGACACACTTCCATCAGAAGTAGACAAGACATTATTAAATACAGTGAAAGATTCCATAGTCCAGGTTCGGAAATAAACAACAAAAACTTTGTTACAAAAAATGCTGGCACGTCTTGAAGATAGAATAGTATAATAGTGAAATATAATCAACTTTCTGATTTGAATGTCACAGGGATTCCAATGGGGAACACGAGAAGGACCGTTGTGTGAGGAGCCAATAAGAAACGTCAAATTTAAAATATTGGATGCCACCATTTCGACTGAGCCCATTCACAGAGGAGGAGGTACCTATTCACTATTTTTGACTGAAAGTTTTAAAATTTTATAAATAATAGTATAACATTTTGTTTTATAATTTAGGGCAAGTTATTCCAACGGCAAGACGAGTAGCGTATTCTGCATTTTTGATGGCAACTCCCCGCTTGATGGAACCATATCTGTTCGTAGAGGTTTTGGCTCCTGCAGATTGCGTATCCGCAGTGTATACTGTTCTCGCTAGACGGCGAGGTCATGTCACTCAAGATTCACCTGTTCCGGGTTCCCCTCTTTACACTATCAAAGCCTTTGTACCCGCAATTGATTCCTTTGGGTTTGAAACTGATCTTAGAACTCATACTTTGGGTCAAGCATTTTGTCTGTCTGTGTTCCATCACTGGCAGGTTAGTTTTCTTGTGCAAACAATACGTATTTTAGAATATTCTTAATTTAGTGTAAAAAAAATTTAAACCTTG
This sequence comes from Sinhomidia bicolor, assembly GCA_027743785.1. NCBI lineage: Eukaryota > Metazoa > Arthropoda > Collembola > Entomobryomorpha > Entomobryidae > Sinhomidia > Sinhomidia bicolor. Next base: position 21,529 of record JAHZMT010001742.1, on the reverse strand, counting down.
TTTGTATAATTTTTTTGTTTAGATTGTTCCTGGTGATCCACTTGACAAGAGTATTATTATAAAACCGCTGGAACCACAACCGTCAACTCATCTTGCTCGTGAATTTATGATTAAAACAAGACGTCGTAAAGGTCTCAGCGAAGATGTTGCCATCAATAAATTCTTCGATGATCCTATGTTGCTTGAACTTGCAAAACAAGATGTCATGCTTAATTATCCATTGTAAACTTTAATATTTTTACTACCGACTAAAGTTATTTTAATAGCGGTACAATAATTAAAATAAATTATAAAAATGTTTGCATGATGTGAATATAAAGTGAAAATCTCATCTTCCCCTTACCTCCTAATTTTGCATTTCCATTGTCTCCATTGCGTTGTTGGAGTATAACTTTCTCACATTGAACGAAACCTCATTATTATTTAATTCATTAAAATATTATATGAAATCCATTAAAGTCTCTGTCTTCAAATTACAGTTCTCTTTTACAAAAGCGTAATCGACATACTAACATACAGTAGCCCTGTCTGATTTCTGGGTATGAGCAGTTACGCTGTTCTGTCTAGTCTGGTGCATCCAACTCTCCATAGATGTGGCGAGTGTTCATTAAATGTAGCAAGTTGGAATAGAATGAATGGTTTCGTTTCAAGTTTCAGTTCATTGCTGGGTTGAAACTGAAATTTGGACTTTCTCTGAGATATGGAAGGAAATGTTGTAGTAGGTATTTATATTACCTTCATCATGGTTGTACCTACGATCTACAAGCCTACTAAAATACAGTTTCGCTTTATTTCAGTACTTATGCAAAGTTATGGGGTGAAATGGAAAATACCTACAAATGGAAAACTCAGTTTTTAAAGAATTCCAGTGGAAAGTGCTTCCTTGCAATACTGCTGTCGTATCAAGCAGCTAGAACCAAGCTAGGCTTGTCAAACTAAATGCTCATGCCAATGTCATATAGTTATTTTTTCAGTAACGAGAACAGAGATTAAAAAATCCATATTATAAATAAATTACTTATACAACCTTCATCTAATTCCATTAAATTGAAATGATTTAACTTATGGATGGATGCATTTTGTATGAAAGATTCGCTGAACGACCCAATTTAAATTAACATTTTACTGTACATACTAGCCCTAATGCATAACTGTTTTAAGAGTCCATATGTGTATTGTTACATTTATTTTTACTTAAAATTTTGTATTATTCATGGTTCTACATACTGTAACCGTGTTGAAAATAAGTACTGCTGTATTGTTGCAGCAGATTGTATATACTCTATAATATAGTATTCGTCAGGTAAAGAGAATTGAGAATTTCCGTTTTTCGAACTGTTTATACGTGCCATGAGTGAGCTTCATATTAAAAAGTATCTTCATCTCATCATTATATAACAAAATTATTTCCATTTTGTGCTACTCTCTACCGGTGTGTGTTCGTTAAAATATTTTTTTCTTGTAATTTCTGTATAGTGTGCATTGCATTGCATGATTGTGCGTGCATTTCATGCGTAATATTTTACCGTGATGATGCTACGTGATACTCTGCGAACAACAGCGTTATTTTTCCAGGTGTATACCATAAAGTCCAATGCTCCCCTTTTCAATTTTCAAGCAAACATGCATTCTCTTACATGGAGAAGGAAAGGTTTGTGCAAGGTTTGAAGATGGCAGCAGCTTATTTTCTCAGTGGGTGGATCCACGGGGTGGTGACCCAAATCGCTAGTCAAGGGAATAGGGGGAGATCAACGAACTGCTGGTCGATATAAACGTAGTGAGTAGCGAGCTCCGCTTCTCTCATCAAATGGAGAAGAGAAGCCCAAATAAAAAAACGCTCTTGTCTGTTGTTCAGTTGTATACACAGAGTAAAAACAACGCTATCCTCCGTATTTTATGGAGTGGAGAACGGAACTGGAGATCCCTTTGCTACGGTAAATGGAGTGGGGTGGTGGTGGTGGTGGTTTTCTTTTGTCGCTATCCATTTCGTTGCGTTATTGCGTACATTTTTGACTGTTGAAATAACTCTATCCTGTTTAAAACAGCAGCAGCAGTGACAAAATAACGGGCATATAACACATACATATTATTTTTCCCCTTTTTTACTGCGAGTTTTAGTTGAGTCACATTTCATGATATATTCATGACTGTTAATGTTTTTAATAGTTTATAGAAACATGTAACTTGACTGCGTAAAAAAACTGCGACTAAATAAATATTTAGCATTGTTATAATAATAGCATTATTGTATTTATTGCAGCATAAATAAATTCAAACTGGGTCTATGAACGCAAACATGGTACCTGGAAGTTTGCAAAAATTGAAATTTCGTACTCCATATTTAATACGAAAAAGTAAATTATTTTTCGAAAAAAAAACGATTAAATGTATACGATTATTTAGACTCATAACTCACAATTGTCAGTATTACGCTGACAATTGTGCAGTATTGCTTCATAATAAATAGCTAGTCTATTTATCTAGTAATGAGTAATGACTAAAGAACTCTTTACACAAAAAAGAGAAATCTTACAGAGATAGCGTTCATTTTTTTATTGAAATAATACGGTGGTGTATTTTTCTTCATAATGTTGTTTTTGCGCAAAGCTCATCCATCCGAGAGGTACGGAGATGTAAATATTAATTCTGATGTACACGTTATGTATGCTTAATACATCAATTCTTGGTATTTAACTTATCGCTTACTGTACTGGGAAAGTCATGAGCGATTCCACTTAAAACCTCAGACCAAATAAAGTGATGAGAGATTGTTGTTTCAAACCGATATAGCCTTGTTTTCCTAATTTGATTTCGAGGAATATATAAATTTTACTAATCCCATTTAACAGTAATGTTTTTGCAGTGTTTGCTCTTTGCAACTTGTAGTAATTTATTACTTTGCGTTTTATTCATTAAAACTTCATTTTCAAATATCTTAATCTTCAAGGCAGGTGTAATACTTTCTTCTGCGAATGTGACCTAAATTAATTATTATTATTATTATTCAGTACATCTAACACTATTTTTAATCAGAAAATAATATCACACATTTTTATTTTTACATAAGAATTATATATACTCATCATTATCGGCATCACCACATGAGAACTTGACAAGAGTTGTTGTGCAAGCAAGAATTTAATGCTTTTATATATTTATTTTATTTCACAACATTACGTGGCATTTCGCTGATAAGAAAAGTCGTTTTTCTTCCTTTGAAATATAATGAAAGTAGGAATAAACGCTTAAAATATAAGCACAAATTGTGGCTTGTTGCTTATATGTGGTAATTTCATGGATGAATCCAAGCGCATGTATGCGTTTTCTTCCTTCTAGAAATGTTTTTCTTGTTGTTGTGTATTTTTCATCTCTAGTCAGTTGAATGCATTGTAAAGAAGAGTGATGTGATGCTGAATGTGATGGAAGGGTGAAGGGTTTGTTGTGAAGTGGAATAAAAAAAATCGGTTCTTATCAAAGGTTTTCCATCAAAGAATAACGAAGGGAGAAGACGAAAAAAAAATCCTTCAAATTACAGTCGTCGTGCATAAGTCAAGAAACCAAAAAGGAGTAATGCAAACACGTACATGATTTTTCTACGTATATAACAGTTGTGGTTGATGTTGCTCTCATACGCATTATCGTGAATCGTAGCTGGCTGAGAGTCAACAAAGTCAAACCACAAAATAACCTTGCCTTTTTTGAGAATACGACATGCATACCAGAGACGAACGAATGTATTTTTTAATACACAAAAAAATTTAAACGCTTGCGAGGTGTGTTTGTTCAAGGATGTTAGGGCAAAAGTAGGTATTTATTTCATTTCGTAGAAAAACATGCGTTACAAGGTACAGCATTTTCACATATTATTGTATATTAATAGAATTGCTCAAGAACAGAGTGAGCAATTATTACTATTCAGATATAAAAATATGGCATGAAAGTTATAATTACAAACAGATCAAATTTTAGAAATTCTGGCATAAAAGCCTTGATGGTTATAACAATAAAACCACGCCTATTTTTGGTTACGAAACGCTCCTCGTCTGAAAGTTTGTGATTTGAATTGAATGCCTGATAAAAATGAACAATAGAGAAGCAGTGAATGGGAGGAAGACACTTGCCGCATGCAAGCGTTTTGTTACATTGTTTATGCAGGATCTCGTACATGACGAAGGCGACAGTGATTAAAAGGATCACATCATGCGAGTACAATCGTGTGTCAGTACGTCCAGATTTACATGTTCATATTGTTACAATGGATCCCTCGCTTTTTATGAACACAAAAACAAAAAACAATTATTATATTGAAGCAGAGACTAAATCATGTTCTCAATAGATTCCTGTATTCTTTTAAACTTTTAAAAACATAATACGCAAACAAACGAGTAAGCAAGAAGAATAAAAAGCATCTACCTTTGACTGTGACGTGTTTGATGTTCGTAAGAAGCGTAGTAATAAATATGACTACCTACATATTTGGTACTGGTTCGCTCATATTCTTTTATCTTCATGTTCACTTTTTACGTACGAATGGAAAGCATGTAACATGGAGAATGTAAGTCTGTAAATACTGATATTATACAATCTAGCTATATTATCAACTTTGGTATCATTATAAACAGAACTTATAAGCATTTGCATGAACATACTGCAACAGTTTATTCTTTATAAGCAAGTGAGCAAGATAAAATATGTAAGCTTGTCATCAGTATGCTTATAAACTGAAAATGTTCGAGGTAAATTTTCATTAATTCTTGCTTGTAATGAGTTGCGGCAGACTCAAATGAGAGGATTATTGTAGTAGATTGTTCGTGCGGGATGCGAGTGTCTCTGTCGCTCATTACATACATAATACAATAGAGATAATGAAAGTTTGATGGTGGTGACTAGCATTGTTGTATGTAGTTAGTTGTGCCGTATTATTCAAGGAAATTTGATTTTTACAAAAATCATTCTATCCTGTTATTACGACTGCTTTTTATACAACTCAATTTATTGCTTGCTTTCGCTGTAAGTGCGTTTCTAAATATGAATTAGCACAATCCACTACTATCATTGCATCAAACGGCTTAATTTGAAGATGGATCGATTGAGTACACAAGGAATTTGTAATCTTTGAAACTTCAAAAACATTAAAAAATGTAGCTTCGATAGCATATGTATGTATAGTTTTATCAACATTTCATGAAGAGAACAAAACACTTTGAAAAATCATGACAGTTACTTTTATTACAACTTATCTTATCTTTTTGATTCTGCTCCTAAAACAATAATAACAAATTGGTAGAAACAACAATGAAATTGTAAAATGGATTTGAGCATGAAAAAACTTGGTTGTTAGAAAGTATAAGAAGTTGCAATGGATAGATGTATATTTAGAAATGAAAGTTTACGCTGTTTGTGAACAGAAAAGACAAATAAAATAGAACTTAAATCTAAACTTCAGTTCAATCCAAGCTCTAGAAACTACAATGGAATGAAAAAATACAAGATATTATTTTCAATTTATAGTAATATTCAATTAGTGTTTGAATAATAAGAATTTCTTCTGATATAAACCTGGTTTCTTTTATTACCCCAGTACTCACAATCATTCAGTTATTCAGTTGTGGAGTTTGCAATTTCGCAAAAGGAGAACCCAACAAACTTTAGGTGTGTACATACAGCACTACCATTTTGGCTTTCAAGTTTTTTAAGTTGCTCCGGCTCCGTACAGGTACTCACTCAGTTGGTTAGATTGCTACATAGTGAATTGCACAATGAAAAACTTGTATGCCAGCTTTGAACTGGAGAAACAAAGTGATGCTGCTCGTTATCGTATAACGTAATCCTATACAACTTTGCAGGCAGTTGAAGTGGATTGGATAGGTATTTATTACTTTGATATGTATTGTATATACAGAAAAATATATACAGAAAGATTTCTTAAAACCGGTGTGATTTTAAATGACATTTACTTAAAAGACAACTGTGTTAAAAACTTAAAATCTACATTAGCAAAAATGCTTAAATATTTTTCTATTTTTAAGCAAATATTTAATATTTCCTTTTGTCTTTTGTTATCTTTTCGGAAAAATTAATCACTCGGTTTAATTGTGCAGTGATGCAAACAGATACATTATTCTATTTAAATAAAATTGCGTTTTCAAAGTCTAATAGTCTGGCAAGTCTAGCCTCTAGGTATTTATAATTTAAAATGATCATTTTGGCACAGCGATGAAATAAACGAATAAAAAATTAATTGCAACGTTTTATTACATATTTTAAGACTGATCCTTATCACTGTATAGCTGAACATACTGTTTGTTTGTGAGCTTAAATCTCCTTCTTCAGCTCACAGAATCCCAGGAGTTTGAGCTTAAATAATCCTTATAAAGGACGGTTTCATTGAGTTTTCTCCGATATAATTTAGATTTACTTGATCTTTTAACTGAAAAGTTTCAAGTGTGTTTGCTATTGAAATGAAATATCTGTGTATCTTTATTTTACTACTATAAAAATTGTAAAAAGCTTTCACTCTATATTATATGGCAATCTATGAGCTTCAATATTTGTATATTTGTACTTACATATATACCCATAGATAGATAGCTTCCCCAGCGATAGAATTGGAAGCGAAGCAGGAGGAAATACAAACGGGGAGTGGTGGTTGGAAGAACAATATTTCTTTTTCCATTCACATCTCAACTACACCACACTGGTCTGCCTGCCTCAAACAGACACTCTTCGGAAAAGTATACTGACTGACTGAAACTGAAATGCACATTTATTGGGGAAACCTACACGTAGAGAACAAAAGCACGCTAATGGACTAAAATAAGTTTTTCTTGATGTTGACGTTGATATATCCAGGACAAACGAACTTGGTATATTTTTACTTTTATTAATGCTTTATATATATACTCTGCCTGCCTGCTTTTTTGTGGATTATTATTATGAGTTTTCTTTTCCAGTTTATGGATAGTCACGCAAAGCAAGCAAACGTGTGTTCGCACTAGCAAGTCTCCTGTCATGATCTATCATGATACACTGGCATGAAACCAATCTGTCATGTATCCATCAAATTAAAGGAATTGCTGCTTATGTTGCTCGAGCACCTTGCCATTCCCTACCAAACGCTAAATAGAAGACAGAAACAAACTGGTAGTGGTGGTGGTGTTAGTAGAAGTAGTGGTTGACCAGGCTGCATAACATGGTTAAAACGGGTGTAAGTAGAAACGTAAACTAACAAAAGATGAATGCTTTTTACTACAATATTTTGCGTTTTTCCCTTTAGACCTCACCGCTTTTCCCTAAAGGTGTGCTGTTTGGATCTATAATTAAAATCCCATGGAATATGTATGTTTTCTGGTTTATCGTGGGGGAAAGAAAGAAATGAACAAAAGCACAGGAAAGTTGGAGAAAGAGGGTGTCCAACTCGGCGCCCCGCACACAACCACTGCTTTATTGGTACAATTCGTAATTCGCATTCATATCGTTGTAAAATACACAATATCCATGATACGCATACACCTTTATTTTATGTACTTACAGTCGGAAATAATGGGTAAAATATTGTTAATATTTTCAGGTGAGGTATAAATAAGGAATCTGTACATTGCATGTTAAGTGATAGTAAATGTCGCAAAAAATAACAATGAGTGAAAGCTTCTATCCGAACATTTGTTAAAGATAACAGTAATAAGGTATCACATTCGTCGTCGAAAAGCTTTTCTGGAGTTTAATACTTCATAAATTCTGTGAATAATTAATTATTCCCCAAAAAAAGCTAGATTCATTTTTTTCCATTTGCTTAAAACATCATTCATTTCTTATCCGACGTATATCATATTTGTGTTGGTTTACGCAGTACGTTTGTTATAAGCTGTGGTCTCTCCTCATGTAAACTTCTCGAAATTATTTACGCTCAACCAAAAGACCTTAAGTAGATGAGTACCTGTAAATAATTAAGGACGCCATTAAGGTTTTATTTGCATAAAAACATTGGTGTAATTAATAATTATTATTTAATACTACAGATTATGTATAACAGTTCTATTATCGCTCCTACTTACATGTATGTTTAATACAGTCGTTGAGTCGTTAATCGTTAAAGATTTAATTGTTTATTCTAAAATATCTTAATGATGTTTCACTTAATGCATGAAGATATTAGGAATTCACAATAGTTAAAAAATAAAATATTTTACTACTTATTTTTTCAGAAAGTACGTGTAGCATATTATCAAATTTTATAAACCGTGAGAAAGGGATAGAAGGTATTGCGTAAAGTATGACATGTACATATTATGTAATGCATGCACAGTGCGGGGCAAACATGGAACGAGTGAGAATCAAGAAGCAAGCATGTGAAAAAAATCATGTTCAAAAGTTGGGTTGCCAGAAACTTGGAAGAATAAACAGCATACGTCATGTTCCCAGCTCGTAAAACAGAAAAGGAGAGGAAGAAGCGGAAAACAACATCCGTCCAGCAACAGCACTCACGAAGGAGGAATTCGAATTTGAGAGCTTGTTATTTGTTTCTTTCAGAGTTTCGCTGTATAGATAGCCTTCCACAACCACTTTTCCTGACTTTCGTCTCACAAGACACTTTGTCAGTATCAGTGCACAAATCACCAGGAGTCCTGATTCAGGATATTACCGATATTTAAATGTTAATTAGTTTAGTATAATTTTATACAATTCAAACTTTGTTAATATAGTATTTTTTTCATTTGAAACCTTTCCTTCAAGACAAACCTATATTAATTGCTGATATTTGTGTGCAATAATAATTTTATGCATGCTTAACCGATATGTTATTGCAAATAGTCAATAGAAAAATGTATTATTATGGCTTTATTTAAAATTCTTTTGGGACGTATGTACTCATATTTTATCTGACTAAAGGCTACTAACGAGCTACACGTTGTGCTGTAAAACTTTTTTATTATTTTCTTTATCTTTGGTTAGAAGAATGCATTTTTATAACGTATTAAGCATAAATCGATTGAATTAGTAGAAGCCCATAAGTTCAGTTAGTGCAAAAGCTGCATCGCTTCGCATCGTAGTACTGATTGGATGAATAGCGCTTCTAATTGCTCTATAATAGAAGAGCTTGATAAATTGCGTAAGAAATATGGGATGACTCAGACAAGGAAACAAATGCAAGTCAGTCAGTTAGTCACGAAGAGAGTATTATCATCATCTAGTTGTACCCGTGTAAAGTATTTTCTATTGCATCAGCAGAAAACAGCGTACAGAACAAAATATCTACGCAATGTAACATGTCCAAACTTCACGGTTCGTAAATAAAAACAAATTGTTCAAGGACAAATATGAAATACAAGCGTATATACATGTAGATCCATCATCAAACCAACCGTTTTCCTGGAATAATTCCTAACAACTTTTAATATCAATTTCATTAATCTTCGTTTTTGGCATAATAAAAGTTTTATTAAAGTTGAAAAGTGACCCAAGAAAGCGTACAGTAGTTTGTCCACATTATGCATTAAGACCAGTCAGTAAAAGCTGCAAAATGGAAATTCTTAAAACATTACGAATATTAAAAAATGACTCATCATCATTGACCACATTAGTTTTTCCAACTTGAATCCTCTGAATCATTTTGCGGTGTACATATTTTTTATACAAATTTTCTGGTTATTTTTGCATTATTCATGATGAACCTATGTATTTTCTACCAGGATCATCGTGACAAGAAATAAGGATGTTGAGTCTGTGAAGGGGCGATGAGAGAAATATCCGAGTGTTGATGCGACCTGTCGTTGTTGGTTTATTTCTGTGTGTGCATCATTGGAAGAGTATGACAGTTGCATGATGTGATGACGCTAGAAATACGAGCAAATGCTTTTTTTCTTTTCTGATCATAATTTATCTGAAGCAACCTCATAGTATATGTTCATAAATGCAGTTTCTATACTGCTCATATTACAACTCGTGTTATTCACTGTACTTTTAAGACATTTCAAGAGGTCAGCACTCGAATAAAAATTTAAAGTTCAGTTTTACTTAAGATTTATTGCTTATTTTTTAATGATCTTTATAATAATTACAGTATTCATCGTTCATTCAAAAGGTCATCTGAATAATTTATGATAAAAGTTTTGATATTTTGTGACGTTTATAAAGATTGGAAATTTTTTTCAGACTTATTCCATTAATGTACAGTATCATCTTCAGCATCTGGTCTACACATATTATTCTCTATGTACGCTACGCACTTCATACTTCTGATGAGAACACAGGGTTTTGTGCTGTGTTGGAGTTGGGTGGACGTAAAATCTCAAAAGGGCCTGTTGGGAACGAAGGGCGTCAGACATTTTGTCAGGCTTAAAAAGGGTGTGACCAATATGAGTAAGTATGCCAGATAAAATCCCGAACTCTAACTTTGAGACGAGCAGCAAAAGCTTTTTGTGTTTTGGTAAACGTTAACAATAAAGTAACATCGGAGACAACATAACAGCACTATTGTTCCTATTTGTTCTGATAAAGTCGATTAGTTGAAAAGTTGATGAGTTTTCATACATTTTACTTAATAATGTTCAAGACTACATACATCTAAAACATAACTATATAAAGTAAAAAAAACTCGTTTAATTTAGTTGAATACTTACTATTTGTCTCTTCAGTTTTTGTATTTCTTGGGCATGTTTGTGCACAAGTTATGGTCTACATATACTATTTTCTATTTTATGACGGATGTTGTCCCAGTTTACCATAATGAAATTTAATCTAGCTTCATAATATTTGGTTTTGCTTGAATTGTTTTCAAAATACTTGGAATTCTAGTAGATGAATCGATAAATTAATATTCCATTATTTAAAAAAAAATCAATAGCAATTTAATTTTCAACTCGTACATTAACTACAGCTATTTCTGCCAAAAGTAATTGAACGAAATGACGCAAATCAAAACTATTGCGGCATGAGGACATTTACTGTCTCGTGTTATTTAGGAACTTATTGTACAAAAACTTGTTAATTTTAAATTTGATTACTTCAGAGTAAATTTTTAAACAATTTGAAGAGTTTGTATTACATTAAATGCTTGCTACTTTCCACGAACTGATATAGCTGTTGGAATCATAAGTACGAGAAATGTTTGATGGATGTTTGTAATATTTGAAGTATTTTAAAAATTAAATTTTATAAGCAATTATTTTTAAATTTGCATGTAAATATTTACTCAAGCGATTATAAAATTTATAGAAAAAAACCACACGAAAAATTAAACGTAAATATTATTGACCTCTATTCACCCTCAATTTCTATGCGAAAGCAAGTCAATTTTCAAAATTGCTTAAGGAGCATTTTATTTCAGATAGAAAAAAAAACCACAAGAAAAATTAAACGTAAATATTATTGACCTCTATTCACCCTCAATTTCTATGCGAAAGCAAGTCAATTTTCAAAATTGCTTAAGGAGCATTTTATTTCAGATATCAACTCATGAAACTATTTTTTACTGCGTACACCCAAAATATTATTTGTAAACAACAATACACACATTATATTTTCTACATGAATATTTATTTTAATGCTTCAAATAATACGTTCAATGCGATGAGCAGGCAATCAGAGAAACTTCTCCAATTCAACAATAACCTCAAACAGTTGCTCAACAAGCTAACAAACCTAAAAAATAATAATACTCTCTAATCATCATCGCCAATTGCGTCCAGTTAGTGAAAAGCAATAAATGCATTGAAAATTCCAATTCATCCTAATTAAGACCAATTTAGAAGACTCATGCGGAGTTCCTTTTTCCATTTCGTGCATCCTGCATCCCATTTTCATCACTCCATGCTCTACCGTACTCCTTACCAAACACATCTTTGGCTCTCGCTCTTTTGATAATCCCAATTATTACATAAATTTTACAGACCAGACCAAGCGAGTGTGAGAGAACTCACTCTTTCGTGCCTGATGACGCTCGTACTCACATAGTTTTTTTTGGTAAGTCAATATGACTAGATCCTGTTGGGAATACATAGGGCTTCCAAGTTTTATACAGGGAAACACGAAATGCATTGCGCACTGATTAGTTGTGTGCTTCCACTCACACTCATTTGGACAGCACAAGGGCTTACGTACTTGTTCCATTGTGAGTGTATCTAGGGACTTTTAAGAGCTTTGGTATTATTGGTATTGTTTGAATGTAATATTAGTTGTGTGTATGTGCATGTGTGCTCCTCCTAGATCAGTTTATTCAACACTAAACACGCACACACTTGCCCGTTTATTATTACAGCAGCAGCACTCTCAAAACACCAAATGTGTGACGTGTCCTTTTATACAGCATGTTTTGCATATAAATTAAGTGTGCATGAATATATATCTTTCATCTGGCGGCCTTTCAAAAACTCTGCATCCCTTTACATGCAGCAAAGTGCTCTCACAAAGTAAACAAAAAGAAGGGTACCACCACAGCAGCCTTCCTTTCCCTTGCAACAATAACGAAGACCACCACCAGCAGCATTTGGCGTGTCAGTTACGTTGTAAGCATCTTTGTTTGACAGAAGCAGACGGGAACACAAGAAGCTGTAGGAGAGAAGAGAATATGCTGCATTGCCTGCCGCTGCTGTGGTGTAATTTTACATTCGGCTCCGCTTCTCTTCTGGCAAGGGATACCGTTTTTTCAAAAAAACATTAGCATTTAGAAAACTTTTTCGCTGAGGGCTCAACTAACAAAAACTCTGTGCTTACTCATTTGATATTCCGGTCCAACTCTCTCACACATTCACATCATTATATATCATGTCATTATAGTTAATATGAGTATCAACGTAAATACACAATATATAAGTATATGACCGAGTGCGATGAGCAGATGAAAAACGGCAGGGTAGAGAGAGAGAGATGTCTTTTGTTATTCCCTTTGTGCCAGGTTGTTGGGTTTATATTATGCTGATATATTTATTATATTATACTTGTTTATATATATCTATAAGAGGGATCAACATAAAGCCACGTAAGATGTATATATATATACTTACTAAGTATATACATATAAGCTTTTCTTATATACGAATTGTGTGAACGGATGAATCCCATTTTATCTCAATGTGATTTTGGGAAAGGGATTCGGTTTGTTTCTTGCTGACTCTGCATAATATCCAATGCTCCATACTACCACGTACAAAGATATTATTGTACAGCTTGGAAACAGATGAGGAAAATGGAAATGTGGAAAGAATCGTCGAAAAAAGTTATAGCTGAAGCGAGACCGAAATCCTTCAGTGGTGCATAGCAGAGCTATTTTATTTTAGATCGTTATCCTCGCTAGATTTCTGCGTTCATAAAAACACACTTTTTTGTACAAAATGCAACGACTTTGGTATTTTCAAGATTTGGCCATGTATCGTTATAGAATACGCACAGTATTCGTGTACATTACATATAATCTTACTAATCTTACTGAGGGCCAATTTGGCATTTGGACACCTAGTTTAATTGGTAGTTCTCTAAAACTTTTTTTAATTGAAACTTTTTATTAATTTTCTCGGAAGTTGTTGAAGCATATTATTATTTTTCTTTAATTTCATGATTATACTACTAGTCAGAATATAAATAATTTTTGACTGATGAACTGATTTCTGATAAAATAAAACATTGCAAGACGTTTCATAAAAGTTTTATAAAAAATATGAGACCAGTTTGATCATATTTGTGTACATGTTTGTATTTCTAGTAAACTTTGAAGACATTGTTTTGCATAATTCCAAGAAGCAATAAATAAACATACAGTTAAATTATTACGTAAATAAAGTTGAGAACGTTGTGTGTTCAAAAACTAAACCAAAAATAATAAAAGTTTGTTAGTTGTTTAAGTTTGTAGAAGTTTTTCCCTTGTCAAAGTAAACAAATAAATGTAAACGAAACTAATGAAAAATTAAGAACAATATAAATTGCGAATATCAAGCATTTTTTTATCCTACTCGAATTCAGAAGAAAATCACTGAAAATAATTATTAACGGTTGCATTTTTGTTATATTCATTTACTTTCTGATACAAAACACAAAAAATGTATCAAATACCAATCGATATTATTATTGTCTCAACTCTCACCAACTCTACTTGTTCACCTGTACGATTAAATTGAAGATAACATCAGTAGAGAAACAGATGCCTTGTCTCCTTTAGCTGGGCACCATATTATTTAATCTCATGGTTTTCCTTTCCCAAATGTATATTACCTCTTTCTACTGCAACTCATTTACTACTTCTTGCATTTAACTTTATAGGCTTACATTTTGGTACAGCAATAATAGTAATAAAAGTACATAACAATAATAGAGAGAAAGAGTGAGATAGCTTCTGATATAAAGCCAATTTCTGGTCTATGTCTGATAAAAAAATCAATAAATAATCTACTTGCCTTTTTCAGTGAAATTTTATTACAAAAACACCACCTTTCAATCACCCCCATTACAATAATCATTATCATCACGACTTCTCACAATTGTACATTGTGTATGGCAGATTTTACATATATAAAAAATGTGTGTGCATTTGCATTATAATAATCATTCATCCATCCATCTCTCCATCCCATAAAAAAATACCATTATTCTATACAAAATTGTAGCTGCTTTTTTATGTTTTCAAATGAGAATGCAGCTATGCAAGCATGCATAACTATGCTGTTTGTATAATCACCAGGCAAGAGCGAAAATTGTGATGTGATATGGTGGAGTGGAGGGGACTCTCTCTCTCGCTCTCTTATTCTCTCCTCTTTTACTGACAGCACAGCAACATTCCCCATTTTGCCCATATTACGAATTACTATGATGTCCACTGGCTTGTAGGAGTATTAGTAGTGGTAATAATATAAAACTGCATACTACGATTAAATGGGAAAAGAGGCTCACGACAGCAAAAAAAGCAGAGAGAGAGCAATGCAATAATATAGTTGGGAGGTGATATGTGTGTGTGTGTGCCTCGCCTTTGCTGCCAAGTTAAATAAAAACAGCAACCCGAACGAACGAACAATCTAAAATGCATTGTACACAAACACAACCAACCAACACTCTCTTCCTCCGTGTTGCAGTGTTTTTCAGTTGTTGTTGTGTGCACTCTACTCGTATCTCATTAAACACGCACATCTAAAATCTACATCATTACATTTCTATGTTGTATGAAAGAGCAGCAGCGTGCTCTCATCTTTCCCACACATCCCGTTTCTCTCTCTCTCTCTCCTTTTTTTATCTGAAACACTTAACTTTTCTTTCAGGCAATATGTGTACATGTGTGTGCACTCGCACTCTCTCTCTACTAACTTTAATAAGAGAACATTATCACAAACACAACCAACCAACACTCTCTTCCTCCGTGTTGCAGTGTTTTTCAGTTGTTGTTGTGTGCACTCTACTCGTATCTCATTAAACACGCACATATAAAATCTACATGTATTACATTTCTATGTTGTATGAAAGAGCAGCAGCGTGCTCTCATCTTTCCCACACATCCCGTTTCTCTCTCTCTCTCTCGTTTTTTTTTTATCTGAAACACTTAACTTTTCTTTCAGGCAATATGTGTACATGTGTGTGCACTCGCACTCTCTCTCTACTAACTTTAATAAGAGAACATTAAAACATATATACATTGAGAGACACATTTTCTCTCTCTCTCACTCATTCCTGCTGTCTCTGCAAAAGCTGCAGGATTTTTTTGTGACCATCACCGTCATCATCACATTGAAAGATCGAAATAGGGAGGAAATCTCATATAAAGCAGCAATATTCTGTATAAAGCTGTATATTTGGTTCCACTATATATATTTCCTTTTATTATAAAGCTCCCAGCAGCAGCACCTCCACCACATAAGTTCTCTCTCTCTCTAAAAAATGTATTTCGAATGAATAAAGGGAATAACAGCACACCCCAAAAACGTAATCAAAAGAGAACATGTACTTCATGTCAGGCACAGGCTGTATAAAACGAAGCCAGCATTCAATCATCATCATCACCACCACCAAAGCAGTATCCTCAATTTTCTTGTGTAATATCACCACTCGCTCCAAAAAAGCTTTTTACTTTGTTTGTCTCATATAATGTTATATTATTATATACCTACATAAAGTTGTATAAAGTTATATACAAAAATATATTGTTGTACGTGTGCGCAATATAACTTATAATAATGTGGAATAGAGGGAGCAATGTAATAATCATAATGATACTGCTACAAAGAGAATACTGTATACCATATTACCACAGTCGAAAACCCCAAATAATAAAGAAGCGTGTTTTTCAGCAGTGTTGACGATGATGATGGTGTGTGTGTGTTGTAGTGACTAGGCCAAGGCGAGAAAAACGTACCGAACAGAGAGTGCATAGAACAGACATTTGCCATGCCATGTATGTAGGTAATGTATATATACTTATCGCTATTCACTCCACCACCACCACCACCACTACCACTTACAACATAAATTGAAAGCAAACAGCCGTAAAGCTCTGTAAAGCTTCACCCGCATGTATTCTCCTAGTCCACTCTTGAATATTACACGAGGATATGGATATGTACAGAAGAGAGATACATTGAGCTGCTACATATATACCACCACCACCACATACAATTCCTTTCTATCTCGTCTTCTCATTCAGCATACAAAAGCTCAATGCTTCTTCTACTAGCTTATTTCGCTTCTTTTATTTGACTTTATGTGCGCACATCAAGTCATATCTCTGTGGAAAAGGAAACCTTAACCCTAAGAAGTGAGAATACAGAGAGAAGTCATATAAAGGCACTTTTTATATATATGGACAATACATCGTATATTGCCATATCGGTATAAAAAAGCAAGTATGCAGTGAATTCAGTAAAGGAAGAAGAGCCTTTAAGATCAAACGCATAAACTTTGTATGTACTTTTTTGTAATATAAAAGCTGCTAGTATACCTATCTAGAAAAAGTAAGTATATTAAAATGGTTTATAAATATATGTACCTATGTATGTGTGTATATTATACTACTACGGATGGAATATCAGGTCGGTCGTCGTAACAGAAGCAGCAGCAATACTACTTCTACTACTACTACAACCAACACCACCACCACCAGCTCGATCTCGTTTCTAGGGTTTATGCCTAAAGCGACCAAATTGTAAAGACGAACAAAAATTTCAGTCAGGCAAGCAAAGCAGCAATGCGTGTATCCATACAATGTATAATATGCTTCTTCTCTTTTTGGCCTGGTCTCTGGCTTCAACAATATCAACACAGTCATCATAAGACACAATACAAAGAGAAGAAGAGTGAGAGCCGTTGCGACTTGATTGTAATGTAACATCAGCAGCGAGCAGAGCAGCGAGCGAGTAAAGTTTGTAGCAGGAGGCACAACGGTGATGAGAAGTGGTAGTATACACACAGCCTGTTTTCCTATTTTTCCTGTCAGTCCTTAACAGAGTGTTGCCGAGGAAGGATCCTTGTCACTTTGTTCTATGAATCATTAGTGCATATGTGTGTGTGTGTGGTCGCTGGTACCACGACTGGATTTTTGTGACCTTTTCTATCGGATACAACAACAGTAATATTCTGGATTGGATTTTTTTTCATTGGATTATTTAGCTTACCATTTTGGATTGGATATTTTTTTGTTTACTGTTTGGATTAATTGGATATATCTTGGTCTGGTAAGAAACGTTTTTTTGGGTTCTTTTTTGTAGCTAGTTTTATACATGATTTTTTTGGCCTTTAAAAATAAAAATTATAATCACTGATGCAAGCTGTCTACTCGTAAAAGAAAAAGCGATTTTTTCTGGGAGAATCATAATTATTCTTATAACATATAATCACTTGGCATTGAATTTTTCTCACTGGAAGTTTGAATTTGCAATGTTTATCATATGGAAAATCCCTATTATTTTTCATCAGCATAATGTTTTGAATTTTGGCTACAATTCTTTCATTGTTTCAAACGAATTGAAATTTCTGGTTTACCATTTTTTTCAAGCACGTTTCCTTTTTATTACTCTTTATTTGGCACGTTAATCAGGATTATTGCCTTTCAAAGTTTGAAGCACTTTCTTTCTTACCATGTTATCATATTGCCCTATTATAATCTTCAAGTCGATTCCATTTCAAAATACTTAACGCATGAGCAAATCTCCACTTAAATATTACAGGGAAAACAAAGTCAAAGTACTTAACTTATTGGTAAAAAACGGGGAAATTAAGACTTGCAAAAGTTGAAGGCTTTTCCGATTGAACTTTTCAGTCTACCTTGCTTTTTGTCTTCTCTCCAACAATTCTTTCAATCTCACGTGCGCCATCATTACTTACCATAAGTAAACTTTGCTCATGTCCAAGATCCGAAGGACACAAATTTCATTTCATTTTTATAGCGCATTCAACGCTTTCTGCAATCAAACTATGGCGTGGAAAGCATTAGTTTGAAGAAAAAGTAGAGTATCTGTTGTACTAATAAAATCTTTTGGTCTACCTACGAGAAAAGTCTCAAGGTGAGCACATGTCCTTTTTTCTCTCTGGGAAAAGGAGGAAGCAGCCGAGACGCAGTATACGACTCTGTGTGTGGCTTGTATGAAATGTACCTATGCAGCAGCAGTATTGCATCTTTCTATAGTATAGTTTCTTTTCGTAACAACATGACATGAAGTAAAAGCATGTTTGCTGTCTCCGTTAGACTTTTTTTTATACAACAATGAAGGTCATCATCATCGTCGTCGTCGTCGTCATCATCATCATTTCTATTGACATTTTACACTGCCCTTCCTTCTCTTCCCTATCTTTCTCCTTGCAACAACACCAAAGTATAAAAAAAGTTTTTCTGTTGTACTGGTTGAGTTAAATTCGAGAGAAAAAAAAGATTAAATATGCATGAGTTTTTACTCTGTACAATATTTCCACTGGAAAAAGTGACGAGAACTCATGGTAGTGACTCGTCAGCCTCGTTCATTCTTTGCTACTACATTCACTACTACTGCTCCCTTTTTACATATTTAATATTTTTGTTTAGCTATCTAATCAAATATACATACCCAAGCAGACACATTTATGTTTAGTCAGGATTGGGAAAAATTAGAATATCTGACAAAACCCTGGAAAATCCTACAACACCGAAAATCCAGACAACAACAGGGGAAGACGAGAAGCTTTTTGCTCGTGCAAGTTCCTTCTACTAACTATATATTATGCTTTCTACACTTGATTCTTTTGAAGTTCAAGTAGAAACGGAAAGAAACAAGAAAAATATTTTTTTGGAACAACGGGGATATATTATTTTGTGTGTATGTACCTACCCATGTTTATTTTAATACCACTTTTTACTGCCAGTTTTTTTGAGGATTTAAAACTGGTGGTGGCAATGATGGAGGTGGTGGCTTGGTGTGATGATCCTTTTAAGGGCACCGTCGTAAAAATAATCATGCCATATACATGTGTAGTGAACAATGCAATGCGGAGCCAAGCCACACCAACATATTTTTATGACAACTGTGATGTTTCCTTAAAGAATGGCTCGTGCGGATTGTGTAAAAGTTAAAGAAAGAAGAAAACGAAGAAAAGCCAGCGAGAGATGTTGGATAATGCGTTGTTCTCTCCCAACTTCTTTTATTTTCTTGATGTGTGCTCGCGAGCTCTGTTATTTTGATGCTGTTGGTATTCAGTGTGTGTGTTCAAGCTGAAAATAAAACGACCGTGTTTTGTGTGAATGTGATGTGAACTGAGTGAAATGTATACGGAGAATGGATGGTGCGGCTTGATTGAATAATGTGGAAAGTGGAAAGAAAAAAGAGGCAGACGGAAAAAAAGACATGTGGATTGAATGGAGTTTCTACTACCAATTTTGGATCTATATGCTAAGGACTACTAAGGAGAATATGTTAATCTGTCCCTTATTGCAACTTGCAGCAAACAGGATCATTCATTCTCGTTGTTGTTGTTATTATTATTATTTGTACCGTTCTTGAGGAGAAATGTCATTATTTTTGGATTTTGAAAGGAACTCCAGCTTGAATTGGCTCGTGATTGCATTATACACCGGTTTTCTATTTTTATGGAATGAAACCCTAGAATGATGCAACTCACTTTTTTTAGAAAAAAATTACAGCAATTTTAGGTGAGAAAAACTTGTGATTCAACATGAGAGAGAAAAAACTGAAATGAAGAAAAAAAGGTGAAAAAACATTATAATGAATCAAGTTGAGTGTCACAATCCTAATCCTGCAAGAGAAAAAAGTGTCCATTTTAGGGTTTACCAGATGAGTGCACTAGAATATTATGTGAATTTCCTTGTGAGCGTATGATCCTTTTTTAATAAAATTCGAAAAGAAGATTTTTTTGTAGGTGCAGCGCATAGTGAACAAGTTTTGGATCTTTTCAACAGTAGTGTCGCGTAAGTAAGCAGGCACTACCACCGCTATCATCACAATGGGAATAATACTCTTTAATGGGTGACTATAAAGGGAATAAATCTTCTCTAGAAAAGAAAAGGACAGGAATCGCGTCGTTGTCGTCATTATCATCATCATCTTCGTATCAGAAAGATGAAAACTGATGCATAACAACTGAGGGATTTATTTCGTTATTATTGTTATTACTGCTACATTGAATGATTTAAGGATGAGAAAAAAATATATCTCTTTATTCAGCAACAGTCCCATGAGCTATGACGATCTCTATATATTATATGCAACTTATGTCGATGAATGATATATATATACGTGAACCAAAATCTGTTTCCTTTTGGATAAAAATTATGGGTATGTATATCATTGTGTTCTGGAATTTCATGGGAGAGATGCTCACAAATAAAAAAGTTTGTACAGTTGCCGATTCATCAGACCATCAACAGCATGAATATAAACAATTTGAAGAAAGAAGCAGGATTTAATATTTTATACTACTGATATATACATACATGTATGGGTTTGTGATGTGGTATGATTGTGTAGGACAGTAGTCGTGTAATCAACAAAATTATTATCAATATCCTTCGCTGACATGTCATCTTTAATCATTAAACACACATGTCGCACAACAGCCAAATAAAAGTACGTTGGGCGAGACGACCAGCAGAGTTGATTAGAAAGAAAGCTTAATATTTCTACGATCACGACGATGATGTCGCACATGTGGACTGGACTGGACTCGTAATGTTAAAGTGATAAAAGCTCCTTACAAACTGGATCTATTCCAGCAGCAGTCCTTTCTATTTATGACGTTGCTGTTTTGTACTATGCTTAACTTTTTTTCATTCATTTCAAACACATTCTTCATATTATGTCAATACCACGATTTTTAAAAATTTACTTACATACATACACATCCTCTCTATCCATCTTTCCACTTTTCTTTATGATGATGACCAGTATACTTTCATTGTAACAAATTAATTTGGAAAGCCTTTTAAAAATAGTAATAATTTACTTTCGGCATTCTCTCCAGAGGAAAGGAAAAAATAAATAAAGAAAACGACTTTCGGAAATGGTTTTTAAGAAAGCTAACTAAATGGCTATAGCTTATTTTTTTACTTTTTAAAATGTCCTCTGAGACTCGCGTG
>JAHZMT010001741.1:0-36679 GCA_027743785.1 Sinhomidia bicolor | reverse complement strand
CACTTTAACCAATTTACCCATATATACTGTCGGGCTTTTTCTTTTGCAGAGAAAGCTGAACAAAAGATATTTAAAGTAATATGTACTTTATTATTATTTTTTATTATTAAACACATTTTAGTAGAGAGTCTAGTTAAACTACATCTTTACGCCTAAATTAAAACTGAAAAAGTTATGTAACGACGAAGAAAAAAGAATGCTCATTGTTCCAACTCCAACACATGATGTAATATGTATGATCAACACTGTCTTTTAAATATAATCTTTGGTTATGGTTGTAAAATAACTTGCGAAAGAAATGAATACCTTGAAATGTTTACAGTGAAGCATATTATTTTAAACTTATTGATTATTAATATTGTGGAATACTTTTAAGCAACTATAATAAATATCTCTTAGGGCATGAGTCATGCTTACCTTGGTTTATTTACAATTTACAAATTAATGTATTTTTGTTTAACTATTTGCATTTGAAATATACAAGTTTTTGCATTGATATAGCATCGCTGTTTGTATCCTATAACTTAGAAATATACCTATGTATCTATACTTTGTTAGTTAGGATAGTATGTATATATAACGGAATAATAATAGTACCATCGTGTAATTTGATAATAATAATAATAATATAAATTAACTTTTTCCTACGCTCAGCTCTCGCAGCATTTTTTAAATTTTAATGAGTTTGAAAATCAACAAGGACATCTAACGTTTTTGAAGAAACAATTAAAAATCCATCGTATTTATTGTTCCTTTTTATTTATGATTCTTAAGGTAATGCTTTCGTACAAACACACCCTGGATATTCGACAAAACATATAACACATGTACATAAAAAACAAAAAATCTTCATCTTTAGGTGACATCGAACATTTAAAATACTGTTTTGGCACAAACTTTGTGTATGGTACAATCCAAAAGTACCAACAACCCAGCTCAGGACTCTGTTTTTCTCTTGGTTCCTCCCACTTCACAGCAATATGCATGCATACATATCCCCAATAAAATCGGTAAAAATAAAATTTGACTGTTGTGGAAAAAAGTCTTCCAGAATTAACATGACTCCAGCAGCAGATATGTTAGATTGTACTTGTTTTTAATCGTGTAGTAAAATTTGACATTTTTTATAATGTTCATCATATGNAATAAAATTTGACTGTTGTGGAAAAAAGTCTTCCAGAATTAACATGACTCCAGCAGCAGATATGTTAGATTGTACTTGTTTTTAATCGTGTAGTAAAATTTGACATTTTTTATAATGTTCATCATATGATGCGTCACTGAATGGAATTTGTGGACGCTGCTATATATTATTATTATCGTATAGAGCAAACGTTCTTGTTTCTTCTCATTTTTAATACATCATATAAACGGTTTGCGTATGTCTCAGCTCTTTGTTGACATTACTCACTCACAGCTTCCCTTCAAATATATATATATTTGAGAATTGTATTCGTTTATTTTCACTTGAGTGCTCTTGACTCGTTTACTTTGCCTTATTCTTCAGCTCTTTCCAGTAATGCGTCTTTTTTCGTTGCTTTCTCCAAAAGAGAAGCAGTATTTTTTTATTTCTTTATTCCGCATATTTCCACACCATCCAATGACTGCATTCCTTTACGATTTTTTGGTTGATTGTACAAACTGGTAAATATATACCTATATGGGGTATGGTGGTGAAAGTCCTTTTACGGCTACTGCTGTGAGAATATTATTATACTTCAGTTGCATGACTTTTTTTCACTTGATGTTTCCTTCTAGAATGAAATATTCAATGCATATTTTTTTCCGCCGTTGCATGCTACTTGGTGGACATTCTCTCTGCTTTTTGACTGCTGCCATTTGCCATTTACACACTGAGAGAGAGAGGATTGTTTGAAAATTCAACGTAGAAAATGGAATTCAGTAAATTATATAAATGTATAAGCATCACCATCGTCGTCTTCTTCAGGATCTTTGCGTTTTTTTGTCGTTTCGTATTGAAAAGTAACTTAAAAACTACTGCATCTGATGATGAGGAAATTTCTCGGGGATTTCTACAAATTCACTAGGAATCATCTCCGGATATACTGGGTGGAATACGTTGAAAAGGATGGCAAAGAGTGTGCAAGCAGCGTACACTCCTAATGCCAGCCACCACATGAGTTGCTCTCGAAGCTTTTGCTCAAAGTTTTTCAAAACAAGGAGTCCAATGGTTAGACCTGCCAGCGCCCCCGTCAAATGTGCCACATATGAAACTGGAGGAACGGACCCTTCCGTTAATGCCGGAGACGCAGCGTAACGATCGTATATTGCAAAACCCACATCGACACTTGCTGAAAAAAAAACATTAAGAAAAGAAAAATTACTATTTTGGAAGTATTCTTTCAGGTCTATAAAAACTGTTTTACTTTTTTTATAGAAATTTATGGATCAATGTGACCCTAATAAAAGAAGAAAGCAGTGCAAAATAATAAAGCAGCTATTTCCTAGTAATAAAGTTTTGTAATGCCCTCATTTATTTTTTTGTGTTTTTATGTTCTTATTATGTAGGTGTTTTTTCTTTTTTTTCGTCTTTTTCTCTTACCAATAAGGAATACTCCCAAAAGTCGAACAAGGCCAAACTCCATGTTGTTATAGTTGAGAAGAACGTTAGCCAAATGTGCGGCAAGTAGAGCGTACCTAAAAAAGAACCAAAATTATAGAGTTCAACTTCCTGTTCAATATGAATTTAAGAAGCATTTAAAGGAAAGAAATGTTTGGAAGCAATAAAGGTAGCCAAAGAATAAATGGGGTTATGTGAAAAAGAATTAAGACATTTGGCCCAGCAATGGGAAAAATATATTTTAAAAAAATAATGCGTACACTCCACCAGACGCTCCAACCAAATACACATCCGGGTCAAACACGGAAGTCCCAAGAGATCCTGCCAATACCCCAGCCATTGGCCCAGCAATGGGAAAAATATATTTTAAAAAAATCTATACACAAAGACATGTGAAAGAAAAAAAAGCAAATCAGTAACAAAATGACTTATTTCATCTATAATATGTACGTTTATTTCACTTTGGAAGTATATCAAAGTAGGTGCATTATTCTCAGCAGTTGTGATACGTATAAAAAATATAGTTACAACATTGTTGAAATGTCTATAAGAGGCTTTCTTTAGTTTGCTCAGAAAAATGACTGATCTAACCGTTTTGAACGTTTGTAGTCTTTGTAGAAAGGAAAGAAATCGTAAAAGCGTCTGTATAAGTAATAGAAATAGTGAATGAACACATCTGTAGAGAATTTCTTGGTGACAGGATAAAAAATGGCGTTTACTATTCCGCTACGCAACATCAAATGAAAAAATGATCGAGTCTACAAGTTTAACCAGTTTAACCGACCGTGCATAGTAGAAAAAAGTATAGAGACAAGTTACTCGACTTTACTGTTTATAAAAATTTGGATGAACGTGCTTTTAAATAAAAATAGGCTTCAGCTATACAGAGCAGAAAAGAGGTTCATGTGCGTATAAAGAATTTCTTATTATTATTGGTAGTGCGATACATTGCCATTTCTGTAACGATGCATATGTAAAGCAATATGTTCTAAATTAAGACTTGAAAAGTACAAGGTCTATAATTCTAATGGGCATGTACTAGACACATAGGTATGTACAGTATTTAAGGCAATAAAGCAGCGAGACATTGTGTCAATATGAAAAAAATGCCCATAACTTTCTCATTCTCGCCTTTATATAAGCAGTTTGTACATTATATGATGACACCTTTCTCTTTCAAAGAAATTAGACCATTTATATATCGCATTCTCTTTTCTCCTTTCCTAAAAACAGACCATTCTATTTTCTTACTTCGGATCACATTCCATTTTGTACTACTGGATAGAGGAATTATTACTTTTTTGTGTGAAAGCAAAACGAAACAAAAAAATATAAAAGACGAGTGGGGTAACAAGAGCAAAATGGTGTACAGAAGACAGTATTTAACAAAAAAAATTTTTTTTGGTCCCAATGGTATATGACAGTAAACTATTTTCACTTCTCTCTAGGTTAAAAGGTTCGCTCTTCTTCCCTTGTTCAATGCTAACAGTAGAAAACCATTTTTTTAGCATAAGCATTTTCATTCCCAAGGGTAAAGTTTTCCATATTGCTGAAACTTAACTTTGTAAATATCACTCTGCTGTATCATTCCACAAGAGCAAACTTTACGGTGTAAGTATCAGCAGCAGCAGTAGTGATAATATCCATTTTACTTATTCTTCCTTTTCATGGTTTTTTTTCTTTTCTTACTTTCTCTATTGTCTTTGCGTGAAAACTATGTGTTTTTTTTCGGACAAAAACAAGACAACAATATGCGTGTTTCTTATATTATGTATCTTGCAAAATGAAGAGAAAAAGGCGGTATATATGTGTTTGCTTTCTTTTTCAGTGTTTTTTTGCTGGGGAGTGAAAAGGCGATCAAGTTGGAGTGGAGTGCTGTTGTTGCAGGAATGAAACAAAAAAGGGAGAAAAACTTTTTCCATCTTTTAAACAAAGCATCTGTAAACGACTTGAAATAACGGTAGAGCAAGCATCACCACCACCACCGCCACCGTCAGGCTCACGAAAAAAAGTTGCAGCAGTTTGGATATTTTTGTTCCAAGAAACACCAGTGCATGCCTCTCTACATATAAAAACCACTTTTGTTAACTCCTATCGACTTTTCAATTTATTCCGTATCACTGAGCTTACGGTAATCTGTTTTATCTTTTCTGCTTTTCGGTCACGATTAAATGGAAGGAAGAACTGGAAAAGTGAGCAAGATCGAAGATATGTCTCTGTGTTTTGGTATTCCTTGACATTTTACACAAATTCACATCCTTTCAGGGAGGACTTTCAAAATAGACATATATACATACCTATACGCAGTCAATTACATAGTCAACCCTATATACATGCGGGGTATGTATACATTTCATTTTTTAAAGTTAAAAATCGACATGACTTGTAGTTTGGTCACAATGAATAATAATGAATACTTTTAACGTTTACGAAAAACGTGTCTATAGGTGTACACAACAAAAGCTCTTTACAACTGACTTACCTATTTAGTTTATGTAATACTTTCATAACCAATCCGATTAACGGAAGTCATTAAAAATATGTAAAGCAAATACGGATTATTATACTCTGATCATTAAAAGAATTAGTCTATAAATTCCAATATCCTTTTGGGACAAAAAAAATTTGCACAAAATTGCAATATTCAAAAATAAAATATTAAGTAAATTTATTACAAGTTTGGCTCTTTTCTAGACATGAATACATTCTTCTAAACAGTATACAAGCTGTCATCAATGACCTGGTAAGCTATTTATTCCAAACTTTAATATATCCGAATATCGTCAAACTTGACATATGCGTTTTCTTGTTTGCCTTCAACAAGATGTCTGCAACATTTTAAGCAACAAAAGAGAGTATTAACTACTGCGAAGATTGAGAAGAATAAAAAGCAAAATGAAAGAAAGGATGGGAAACAAAGAGTTTGAAGGGGCTTTTGTTCCTATTATTATACATCAAGCATAACAACATATTATTAGACATACATTATACTCCACTCGATAACCTTCCATATACAATATTATAAATCTAACGTTTCCTCTCTTGAATTCAGAGTGTGTTTTCCATTTGACAGAGAGATTTTGACTGTCGCTCTCTCTCTCTCTTCCCCTTGCTTGTGTAAGTTTAGAGGTGGTAGCACAATGCAAGTACAAAAAGTATTAAGCATAAAGCACACAAAAGACGCATCAAAACCAATGAAGTTTGTACAGCCTAAGTAGTTGTCGCAGTAGACGAAGAAGAAGAAGAAGAGAACGCTACTACTGTGGTATTATTAGAGAGTATCTCAAAAGAAAATAACTCGTTCACTTCAAGTCACGGGAAAAAGTGAAAGGGTATCAGTTTTCACTGTACTTTGTTTGATCCCAGAAAAGCTTTTGCTCAAAAATCCTCTTTTGGTTGTATACCACTGCTTTGCTGATGCTTCTGTTACGGAATATTATGCATTTCATCCTTTTCTTCTTATTCTTCTTTTATGTAATTTCATGTGTGTCCTCTGCCCCCAATATTGTACTTAATGTTTTACTTGCACCATTTCAGTACTCTAAATACAGCGGGTGTTTAAATAGATTCAAAAGAAGAAAAGAGTGTACATACATACATGTGTATGACTTATACTAATAATAATAATAAACGCTTCTTTGCCCTTTTTTGAACACAATATACTGCTTACTTTCACCAAGAAAAAAATATACATGTGTTTTAAAAATGTGTACACATACACACATCACAATCAACATGTACCCTCTCGCTTTTCTTCCTGTTTCTCGTTACCCTTTATAGCCTTTTTAATGCATCTTGCATGTTACTAGTTATCCCGTTCGAGTACCCGTGAGTAGTAGCGAAGAAGATACATGCTGGCTGTATTCGTCGTATTTCCATCTCAATTTCTTCCAAACAGGAGCTCTACGGTATAAAAGTATAAATAGCCATAAAACAGAAGACGAAAAAAGGAGTCAAAGTGAAACGATGGGGAACAAGAGACAAGCTGAGACAGTTTGAGCTGCTTGCTTGCTAGCTCTTGCTCCTTTCTGCCTGTTACTACTACATAAATACGTAGTTTTTTTACTAGCCTTTTAAGGCTATTTTACGGAGTGACTAGTATCCAAGCAAATGGATAAAGTACAGGAAGCACCTGCCAAAAATCCAGCCAAATTCTTCTATGAAAAGGAAACCCGGCTTTTTATATTACGTTAAAGTCAATCTCTTCCTTTTTCATTCACTCGCCTCTCTTGTACTGACACAAAGAGAAGAAAACGGGAAATCCTCTTGTAACTTTTTTGTAGCGACTCACTCACTACTGAACTGAGGAGGAGGCTGGCTGCTGCTGCTGTTGTGAGTAAGTAAGTTGAACTTTTCATGGTCTATTTTCCCCCGTTTCAAAACTACCTATTTATCTTTTAATGTAACTAAACTAGTCCACACAAGTAAGTGGTGACTACTACTACTGCTACTAGTATTTATAAGCAGTGCTTGCTTCCTACTTCCCGTTTTGAACTGCTTCACGGAAAGAAACAAAAAATAAGACGTTGGAATTATTATTTTAATCCCGTGGTTGTAGCAAACTCGTAAAATTTTCTATGCAAATCAGATAGAAGAAAGTTGGGGTGGTGTAATTGAAAGAAGCGTATAAAGGGATTTTGATAAATCCACCAACTACCTATGTATTTGCGTAATATATACCCTTGCCTTGTTGTATGGTATGTATGTACCAAAAAGTAAAACAAGACAAGATTTTTACAGCAAAAATTCAGGTTGAAATACAAACTTTACAAACTCATTTTATAAATAAGTACTTTCATTTTGTTGAGTTGGAAAGTAGAAGCTAATAAATGAAAAAGAAAAAAAATTAAATTTACCATGTACGTTTCATTAGAATAAAGGAAGGGATAATAACCTGCTGCTGTTGTTCTTGTTGTTGTTGCGTTTTCATATTTTGCGAGTTACAACAGCAGGCAATTTATTTCACGCAGACTCGAGTTAAAAAGTTAATAAATTTTATTTTCCCTCCTACAAAAGAATTCTGGTGACTGACGACTGCAGTATGACAGTTGCAGCAAAATTAATTTCATTGAAGTGGTACAATCCTCGGCATCTCTATGTCTTCGCAAAACGGTACATTTGAAAACTTTTCCCATTCTTTCAGCTTCAATTCTCTTTAAATGGTCAGCAGTCGCAAATCTGATTCATAATATGTCTGCGTTTGACTACACATGTATAGGCATGCTCATTAATCGAACGAAAGCTATGCTGAAACCTTGTCTATTCTCTTTTAATCAATCTAGGCTAATGATGCAAAAGTACTTGTTTGACTTTTCATTTTGAAACTACCCATCACAGGAAATGAAATGGTTAATATTTTAAATTGCGTACATCGCCAGTGTTTTTGGCGGTCATTGTTTTCAAGCAACTGCTTCAACAAAAGTCGCCACATCCGTAAATCTAAAAAGAGGCTTTAGAAAACGGATCACTACTGCAAAGACTTGTCCAACTAAAGTCAGAGTAGTCAGACTGTCCCATCTGACATAATATATTATTTTACTTTATCAGCTCCACATTTCCAAACACGGGAGCACAAAAACCCATCCGCGAGTGTGATAAGGGCTTGTTCAAATCAGTAATGCTGTTTGATGAAAAGAACAACGAACCACACTGCTCAATGAGACCAGACTAGACTAGTATAATCATATTTAATAGCGCATGTAACCTGGCTCAATCTAGCTATATAGCTATTGCATTCATAATAATAATAATATTATTGCTTTCTTACATATTGAAAGCAATAAATTTTAGGAAATAAAGTAATTGACTACCCAAACATGGGCATGATACCATCCATTGGCTTGTTACTGCTGTATTTCGAGCTGTAAGAACTGTTGACTAGTTGACTACGCAGCTACTCTCTGCACAGAACATCAGAGAAATTGCACTTTGCAACAATGTATGCGAAAACCAAGAAAATATATAATATGAATAAATACCATACACGCCATTAACATGCCTATATTGAGCTTAAAACTACAAGGATACTTTTTCAGTTAGAAAAAACTGAACTTTAACAAAATACAACTAATTGTTGCATGTACCTATGTATGTTGGCATGTTGGTAAGCATATTAGTATTAGTGGAAGATATTATGCAGAACGTATTATATATCATGATATATGGTATTGACCCTACCTAATTCAATTTTTTTTGTTCAAAAATATTCAGTGTCGTGATAAAGTTAACCTTTAAAAGGAACCTTTTACTCAGGATGATAAACTCAAAGCGTATTTTTGCGTCATCATCATCAGCAGCAGCAGTACGGCTTCTACAACTTTTCATACAAAAATTTACACAATTGCAACAACCATTTTCGCAGAGTTTTTTTCTCCTGTATGTATGTATGTGTAGTGTGTAGGCACGTCTGTATGAGACAGAGAGATTCAAGCATAATCAGTAGTAATGTAATCGCATTACCATATATATTTTTTTGCATCATACTGATACGACGATGAAAGTGATGCTCTGCACAGACATGAAATGTAACTTTTTCATTGTCATAGTCTTCATCGCATTATGACGAGTTTTTAAATGATGATGATCAAAAAAACCAAAAAAAAAAACCAAAAGTAGAATGACGGACGGACGACAGAAACTGAGGGAGAGAGGAAAACAGGCAAATATTTTATATTATACGGCAGTGGCAGTAGTATAGTTACATTTATCCAATATGGATGTCCCACACAAGCGTGTGAGTCTTTTGACAGATTTATGACTTTCCAAGATGTCTATTAAGGGTAAAAAGTGTGGTAGCAAAAAAAAGTGAATGGTATCAGCAAAGCTAGCCACCTTTTCCACCGCTCACTACTACAGTTCTCTTGTCTTTTCAGCAGCAGTAGTTAGTAGTAGTAGTAGCAGTGGCGTCTTTTGTCGAGTTGGCTTGTCTGTCTCTGTCTTCTCTTTGCCTTTTTTAACAATGTAATATTTGAAGTTCAAAGAATATAAGTAGGTAGGTATATAAAAAAGCGAGTAAATTATGCTTGTCTACTAAAAAGTTATCATTTTCTTCAACGTGTGGTGTTGAGATCAAAAT
Source organism: Sinhomidia bicolor (assembly GCA_027743785.1). NCBI lineage: Eukaryota > Metazoa > Arthropoda > Collembola > Entomobryomorpha > Entomobryidae > Sinhomidia > Sinhomidia bicolor. The sequence goes on along the minus strand of JAHZMT010001741.1, from coordinate 27,023 downwards.
CATAATATTGGTGGTGTGCTTCTCAGTACGGTCATAATAGAGCATTTTTGATAGTCTTATGAAAACAGTATATATTTATGTACATATTTTTTTTAATATAAAAAGTTGATACAACAAAGTGCAGGAGTGCAGTACACTCGAGAAAGAGAGATAGAGAGAGGAAAAAAGAGTAAAGTAATTTTTATTTTGTTGGAGAAAAAAAGTTAACAAAATATATATTCTTACCCAGCATGAAGTACCATGTAGAAAAGAAATCTCCAAACTTCTTGGCGTTTGTCAGGTCGGTACACAAAGGGTGAGTCCATTGGAAGCGGTCCTGAACTTGAGATCTCTCCATGCCACACAGTATAGTATGTGAAAAATCCAAGCTGTTTGTTTTGAAAGTTTTCAAAGGAGCGAAAAAAATCCAGTTCATTCAATAAGGATATATTCCATTATCGGATGGAGTAATCGTATCATCATAAGTTTTAACAGCGCACAGTGTTGGCGGCACAGAGATTGAAGATGGTGGCGGTCATCGGATGAAAAGATAAATACGATGATGAAAATAAGGACGACACGTAATGAACATGGAAGGAAAGAAAAACAATAAAAATGCTTCATTAAAATTACATTAACAACAACTTCATTTTTTAAAAAATACCACCATCATGTACCACCCTTTATTTAAAAGTACAGGTTATTTGAACACGACTAAAAACGCAATTTTAATGATAAAAATTCTGTTAAAATGTAGGTAGGTTTCTGGGTGGCTCCCTATACGAAAGATAGAGAGAGAGACAGAGAAGAAAACAAAATCGGTTTGCTCCTATCGAGATTGTCATTTATTTTAGGGAAAATAATAGCTTTGTACTGTACGTGTGTGCGTAGGAAAAACGAAGAAGGGCGAAACAGCTTTTTTACGCCGCAAAAGACAGTGACCGAGGGAGATTTAATGAGATGAAAATAGGTAGTTTTTTTAGTGTAAACGAAAGTCACACTGATTAGCTTTATATGGGCTGGTTTAGTGATAAATCTGGACTAAAGTACGGCACTTAAAGAAAATGAGATGTGTTTTCATACACATTGCAAACCTCAATACTATAAAAGAGATGTTTTAAAAGGGAGAAAATGTAAATTAAGATTTTACATTGAATCAAAAAGTAAATAGTGAATACACCAATGATTATTGGCAGACTGAAAAAACAAGTGCATACAGTCAACTCAATAATAATATATCAACATGCTGACATTGTTGTGTTGAATAATACGAGTTTCAAACTTTATGGAGAACGCATTCTATTGTCAAAAACTATTATACAATTTTTATATTTTTGCAGCTTGACAAAATGAAATTCGTATTACTGAACCATTTTTTAAACAATACAATTTTGCATGGCATTATTAGGCGTAATACAAATACAAACCATGTTATGACACAGAAAAGAATTCACAGAATCCATAAATCTTTTCATACACCACCACTATCTAATTTTGATAAATTTTCAACTGTCAATTACACATGTATATCATATCAGCATATATGTATTCAATATTATATAAAATATTTTGCTACAAACCTACCTAATATTATTACGTTGCAAATAATGGCCATTTTTGTTTTTCAAATAATTTTATATGCAAATTGTTTAAACAACATTGTATTCTTTTTGAAAGCACATATTGCGATATACAGTCATATTTCAAAGTAAAAATTTAACTTCCCTCATTTGAGTTATATAAGTTATGTAAAGTGAAAGATATGTGTACTTTTACACAAACTACCAACATATATTACATGATAATATTATAAGTATGCTTGTACATGATAACCCAAGTAAAAGTACGCATGAAGTATGGCCTATGTGAACCAAGTACCAGAAGTAGTTTACATTATGCTTACGGTTCCAGCACCACCAAATTCTGAGCATAGAAAAAAATTTTGCAGTTTTTTGAACATTTTGTGTTAATGTAATGCATTATGTATGTACAAATGGATGCATACCTACATCGAAACATTGTTAGATTAAAACTTGCGTCAAACATTGGCTATATCTTGAGAATATATGACGCTAAATAAACGTATCGAAATGCTGAAAGTTTTGTAAGACTTGTTTACTTGAAAGGAATTATTATTGTATGATGTGGATTCGAGTAAAAATGATGTTTCGTGATGGTGTGGGAATTTTAATTCTATAATTAACATTTTTGGAAAGTTGAAAAGAGGGAGTGAAAGAAGAATATATGTATGTAGGCATATTTACGTTATATACTATATATGTACAGTAAGGTTTCCTTTTACCATCCAAGTACGATGAAGGTACAATCCGAGCAATTTTTTTCAAAATAATCCATGCAAAAAATGTACTCATCCATGTTATTTGCTTGAATGACAAGAACGCAAAATTATGTGAAATGCTTTTTCATTATTTTAATTTATCTATGTACTTGTTTTTGTCCTTTAATTAGAAACAGTCAACTCTTTATTGATATACATTTTTGTGTATTAAATATGTATTTCATCATTCCCAAAATTCCGAGTCTTGTTTGATGATGCTTAGAAATATGTAAATACAAATGTGTAAACATAAACAATTATTTTTAATAATATTGAAACGAAACGACAAGTGACAAATAAGTGTTCTCGCAATATTTTTGGAAGCTGACAATGTAACTGGCACGAAAAGTTTTTGTATTTGTCATCATTTTTACATTGCTCTAGTTCTGGTAGAGACTGTTGTTTCATGATCATGACAGACAGAGCAACAAAGAAAAGTTTTGATAAACAGTGCTAGACGCACTACAGTTTCGACGTGAATAAACTAGTTTTGTCACATATTCCATACACAAAGTTTGTGTAAGACTGGCAGACTAGAAGTTTGCAATAGGGTGGAGGAGATGTTGGAGTTGTTGCTACTGTTGCGTAACGTAATTCTGTTTTAATGAAAAGTGATGGAACTGAAACTGAAACGGATGAAGCGATTCAAATTAAGTCAGTTCTCCTTGCTAATTGTGAACAAGGTTATCATATCATAATATTATTTTGTTTTGAAAACTACAACATCAACACACACTGTTTATAGAATTTCATTGCGGATAATTGTTGTTGTTCTCTCTTTTGATTTAAAACTCTTTTTTGCATCTGTTTCTGCTACGTTCACAATTATTCATGTCAAACAAATCTCAAAGGATTGTATGATACTATCAAACAGAAGAAAGGAAATAAACTGCTTGGAGCTAGGTTTTTTAAATATATAACAGTAAAAAATTGTGACAACTGCACTATACAGTTTAAAATACAATATAAAACTTTTACTTGTCAGAAAGGCAGACAAAAGATATACAAGCTCACGTTTTTTTCATTTCAAGTTTTATTTTTCACGTGTCACATTGGGAAACGAAATGTAGTGCAAACTGTACTTTGTTTTAAATGTCTTTTAAAGTGGTACACATACTGTCAGTTTAATTGACAGGAGGGAGTAATTAAATTGGTTATACATGTATACCATTACGAAGAAATACAGTCTATCTCTACTGTCTTGGAAAATATCACAAAAGAAATTAATTTTACTTGTATTCAAATTAAAGGGAGTCATTTCTAAAATTAAAAACCAGCATGTGATTACATGTTTTGGACAAATGTTCAAAAATACCAATTCTGAGAAAAGGGCAAGGTACAGGAAGAATGCCAACAACAACATGACATGATGCAAAAGCACGTACAACGTGGAGTATTCATTGAAGTAGGTCGTTCGGTACTGATTGTGAGTGGTTAATTTTGAAAATCGTCCACAATTTTGTATATACCTGCATTTGTTTGTTTTGTATTTTATGTATACAATGAGAAGATACCACTCTCAATTAAATATTTCTAGGAATTCTGAAAATTAAATGTAATTTTAGTCAAACTTTCAAAACAGCAAAATAAAACGCGTCAATACGCCCACTTTTAACTTGTGTAGTTCTTTCCGATACACTGAATGATAGTTTAAAGCGGAAATAACAATATCCGGTTTAAATCCACAACTCATCTGCATAGATTCATAAAATATATTACATTTGGTTATGCATTTTGTGCAATGCACTTAACATTAGCACATAAAAGAAAGTATGTTCGAACAAAGGCATTCATGCAGGAGACTATCATCGCATGACTCATCTCACTTATTTTAATTTTTAAAATGTATTATTATCAACACTTAGAAATTCGCTGGAGTACTAGTAAGATATGCTGATTAGTAATCGTACAGTAATTGCACAATATCCTGTGCCCACAAGATAACAGTGAAACTTGTCAACTATGTTAGTATACCTACCTACTTGTATAAATAAATGCATAAAAATGTCAAGCGTGTGTGCATCATCACACACCCATAAATACGAAAAAACTATGAATGACTTATGTTTCTTAATGACGTCTCATAATAGTCATAATCCTATTTTCTTCTTTTTTTTCGATTTCCGAGTTCATAAATACATAATATATGGATACAAAGAGTGTTCATTGTTTAAGTTTCTGTGTACCTCTATCTAATATATGCACACACGTAACACACGAACAATGATACATTACTTACTTCCCACTTAAAACATATCGGATCACATGCATGCACATGTTCTCCGTGTGCGTTACGTTGTCCGTACTTCTATCATTATTAGGCGCACATAAAAATCTTTTTCTTGTCTGTCTAGTAGTAGTAAAGTAACTTCATATTTCTTGCATGAGAAATAAATATTATCGTATTACAACGTCTTATAATATGATGACTGGCAGTTGATGGAATAGAACAAGAGTAGAAGAGTGAGTGGAGCAAGGCACGAGAATACTAATATGACTTTTACTCACACACACACACACAATCTCAAATGGTAACAAATAATGATTTGGGCTGCCGAAAAATGTAAGTAAAATATCATATCGTCATCTAAAAAAATATTACATACAAACGAAAGTCTACACTACACACACCTTTCCATATATGTCTTTGAATAGGTATGCATATGAAATTCATGTTATACCGATGAAAATGCTTATACCTACCTATATACTATTACCGAAAGTAACTTTAGTTTTAGAGGTACATAGAGGTGTCGTTTCCTTTTTTCCATTTTTAAATTATTATTTTTATCTTTGAGAATTTTTTTGTAAGATAAAAAAAAATCTCCTGCTAGTTTTCAACTGCACAGCGTATACTACACTACAGTTCTTGTTTTTTCTTCAAAAACCATATATGCTTCCTCTTCGTTGGTGGGTAAATAAAGAAGTAGCTAAAAAGTTACACTTGGTTCTAGTAAAGGGGAAAAATAAGTTAAGTTTTTCATTTAGTTGAAAAGATGCTATATATATGTTTTTAGGAACGAACGGTTTTTGGTTTGTTTACTGTTGCTGCTACTGCTGCTATTGCTACTTCTCCTACAAAAAAATGGTTCTACGACGAAAGTTCAACTCTCTTAAAATTTTGTGGAAAAAAAAGAAGGGAGGGTTTGAGTTTTTTTTGGGGTAGACGAATGAAATGAAGAACGCGACGCGTGTTCATTAAATCCTTTAAAAATTACTCTGCTGCTGCTAGCATATATTGGCATAAAATATTATAAAACAAACTGGTGCAAGTAGGTATATACAGGAGACACGCACTCAAAGTCAATCAGCATAACGAACGAGCACTACTTACCCTCTCGTGCGCACATGGAACTTGTTTCGTCTCTGTTTTTCCTTAAACCCATTTAAAGCTTCTTTTTTAGTTATTTAAAACAAAATAAAATATATATAAGTCGACTCTCAAGTCAAAGTCTTAAGTGAATGACTGCATTTTCTTACACAATATTCATGACATAACAGTGTAGAGTACAGTGACTGCTTCCTCTTTCTTTTGCGTTTTTTGACTATCTCGTTATTACAATCAAACTTCCGCTCTTTCTCCCCCTCCTTATGTTATATTTAATGTGGAGGTATGTACGCAGAGAAAAATGGGCTTGCTTATTATGATTAAGAAGAGTACTTAACACCGTCTCCACCTTGGAAAGAAGCAGTTTTGTTCTTATTTCATAATCAGTATTTATATATATATAAAACAGGAGAGGGGACCAAAGAAAAAAAAGTTTTAAAGTCATTATGAACTCGTGCCTGGAATTGTATATTTTTTACATCTTCTCCGCGAAGCATGTAGCTATTTTGAAGGTATGCACTTGCATAAGAAGCTTAGATCTACGAGGAGAGTGAGTTGAATTTTCAAAAGTATTCTTTGAAAGGAAACGGAAGTTGAGTCTTAACCAATGATCATTATGGAATGTCAAATATAAAAATGCATGAACCGCAATGGGTGTATAATACATGTTTATGCGTGCATACCATAATACTCGTTAATTTTTTTAACAGTGTAGATATCAATTGATTATTAAATTTCAGTTCTGTGCATTTTACAAAAATTTCTTGAATATTAAAAAAAAGAGTTGGGCGTAAGTACACAAGAAAATGTATATGCCTACCAGTGCCTACCTATACGAAGGCTGAAAGCTTTTCTACAATATTACACGTCAATTGCAAACATCTCTTGAAAAAGTTCCATTCCTTTAAAAATCAATGGCAATTATTGCAAATACGCGACCACTAACGTAGCAATTACGTAGCCTACCTAAATCTCAACCGCAATTATGACGATTTCAAATCTATCAATACTATGACCCTGCTTTCGCTACTTATCTATATTTCGATTGTCGGTTTATTATTATTAATAATAATAGTACAGTACACAAACCTGTCGCAATTCCAATACTTTCTGGGAAAATTCCATTACAAACGTAGAATAAAATGCCATCTCCAAAGCCTAAAAGCACTTCCAAAAATCAAACCTTTTTAAGCAAACAAAACAGATACGACCGTCTTCTTTTCTTAAACATCGCATCAGCAGAGTCGCAAACAATGTATAAAAAACCTTTTTTTCTCTTGATTATTCTGGAAAGTTCTTCAAATGAAACTGCTACGCCTCAGATTTAGATTGTTGTTTCTCACCACATTAGATTTACAACTCACACAAAGAAAAAAGAAAGCGAAGGAAATCCAAAAAGTGTAAACTAACCAAGTCAACACACAGCACATTATACAACATATTTTTTGTATGCTTATGCTACGGGTGTTTACCTCTGTATTATTGGGAAACCCATTTCTTTTATCTTCCGGTCTTTTCCCCCAACCCACTTTGTTTCCTTTTCCCTATTACTACTCGTCTCTATTATAACTGTTGTATATAAATTCCTATACACAGAACTTGTAGACATATCAACTCACAACAACAACAACGCAAATATGATTTCACTACGTGCGGGGAAGAGAACAATAAGGGCGATGACGCTGAAAACTACACCACCAAGGCATATTGAAGCGTTGTGCACAAAAACCAAGCCAATCCTATTTACTTTCAAAAAGGCATCATCATAATATGAATGAATGAAAGAATGAGAATGGAATAAGTAAAGAGTATTTTCCTTTCTCTTTTTTTACTCGGCAAGTTCTTCTTGTGTGTACTTTCTCCATTTCTATCGGCCTCCTCCTAGCTATCTCTGCTTTTGGCACAACAACAATAACAACAAACTACACATACCAGTATGTAGTATTATATTAGTTATGTACCTACCTATATACCTACGTGATGTGTACGTGCATACATGACAAATGAAATGAAAAACAAGAGTATTTTTTCTTCTTCTGTAATGCATTGTAATGTGGCCATCTATACAAGCGAAATATGGGAAACATGAACAAGGTAAAAGATTTCTATTTTTTTGACGGTGTTGTTGCGTAATGTATAATGCATATGCCACCTACATGGTGAATTTATTTTTTGCTTGTATGATATTTATATTTACGTGTACCGTGTATATTATATATTGAACCCGTTTCCGTACTGGTGATTTTCTACTGCTGCTGCAAAAATGTAAAACATTTTTCTCATTTCATTCTTTTTCTCTTTCTTAACAAAATAGAGTTTTCGCATTTTCATATTCATATTATTATTCCTTCACTTGTTCCATGGAATGCGGTATTGTTGTTTTTGAATTGAAGCTGAAATGTCTGCATGCTTTCACTTTTCTTTAGATTTTGTTGTTGTTGTGTGGTGGTAGTGGTAGTAGTAGTACACATACCTCTACTTACTATACAAAGCTTGTCTGAAAAGTTTAGATTGGGAGAGGTACTTTCTTTTAAAGTGTACGCTATTATGTAGGTATGTTTTCTATTTTTATTATCACTTCTTCTACACGCCAGCTCCTGATGTTTTGAAATCGAAAAAAAATCATTCTGATGATGACGATCTTTTTTTCTTTTGTTGTTCGTGACATCATCTTCTTGTCGTTTTTTTCCCAATGAGAAGTTCCAGAGGGGAAAAACATAAAGATAACAGTGGTATGTAAAACCTTGCAGTATGTGTGCTGCTGTTACATTATATTTTGTGCGTTATTGACTTTTTAGTTGTGTAGAGAATATTATATAGCATATTGGAAATGTATTGGTACATACATATTATTATTGCTCAAATTTTTTTCTCTGAAAGAAACGGGATGAAGAAAAGGATTTTACTTTAGAAAATAGTTTCTCCATTTGCACGGTAATTTTGCAATGTGCACTAGCAAAAAAATCCCAACAGTGAACATTTGTTATTATTATTATTATTATTTAATGCTTGATTGCTTTTCTCTCGTGCTGTTGGCGATTGTTCTCATTCCATCTCACAGTTTTCCTTTCTCCTCCCTTAACTTAAAATGTTTGATGCTGATACGAACGTTTTGATAAATTGTTATCATTCTTCTTCCCAACTTTTTTTCTTCGGGCTTCTATCTAACTTGGCTTCAAATCCATTCAAAATGTATCATGCATGTATGAAGCAGAAAGTTGTTATCATTAAAGTAACATTTTAAAATAAAAACACTTGACGGTTTTCTATATTTTTTATTTGGACTCTTTAGATCCTTACCATTGTCCATTTCCACACAACACGTCCTTCCATTTAAGATTACAAACACAAACCATTTTTATATTTTTTTTCAGACAAAGACATTCTGAAAGTTTTGTATGAAGAGGAAATAACTAAAACTTGGAATCGAGCAAATCTACTACATAAAAAGCTACAACCTAACTCAAGTCATAACTATTATAGGTATGTGCTTTTTTCTGTTGAATTCTCTTCATTGCCATGTGTCATTTAGCACGCACGACTACTTCCAACTACATAAAAGTCACAGATTGCGCTCCATCTGTCTATTCATATCAAGATTGGTAACAAAAAATGAAAAAAAATGCAGTAACCAAACGCATGCATATTATCTGCCTTCTTACCAATACCATCTTATTCTGCCACTTTACTAAAAAAATATTTTAAAAATGATTGCTTCTCAAGCAATTATAATGATTCATGTAAATAGTGAAAAGTTTCATAACGCTGAAAAAAATTGATCAGACCGGAAATCACATACTAAAAAGCACACACTTATAACTTGTATTATACATCCCTACGGGTATGTTTTTTATATTTACTTTAAAAGTATATATAATCTGCATTTTGTTGGTAATCGTATCGCGGTCTAGTAATGATTGGGGAAGGTGGCCCTTGACGCGTGTCCGTAATGCTTGGCTGTTCTCTATAAAACTAACCGATACCAGCAAAAAGAAAAAAAGAAAAAAAAGCACAGTAATAATAATAATATAAGCATTGAACAGAAAATGAACAAGAAAGTAATAAAAACATTATATGGTAAAAGGATGCACACCTGCTTGCTTGGCATTTATGCATGTTTGTATTATGTAGGTATATATATAGTGTAGAAAGTCTGGTGCAGTGGCAAACCCACCAACAACACACACACATCTTCTTCAGAAAGCACAACAATTTTACATTTTGGTTCGCTCGCTCGTGGCTTTAATTTTTTTTGCTGTTCTTTTGAAAAATGTACCTACAACAATAATAAGTAATCCATCTGTTAATGATCGTATGAATGCGTACGCTACGCAGTACGCCAAAACTATTACTACTCTGGCGAAGAAGACGAAGAAGTAGCGTCAGTGACACTGCATCTGTTTATTGCTGTTTTAAAGAGAATTTTCATAATTGTATTTTATTTCTCAACTAGAAGAGAAGAGCAGCGCTGCTGTGACTGTAAGTAAGCTTTTCAACATTGGAATTGTATGTCCTTTTAGCATTTTCACAATGTTATGATGATGATACTCTCCTAATAGAGGGTTTGTCGTCCTCAAAATTATTATTTCAAAATCACAGTAGTCTCTCACAAAACGGACTGTGCTTCTTCTTCGTCTTTTTTTAAAAAAAGTTGAAATATATATATATGCACATATACATATACAACGGCTCATAGTGTTTTACTGGTGTTGTTATTTTTATTACTGCCTCTATTATTATTTAAGCTGTCACGGTTCATGATTTTAGGATTTGTTGCACCCAAAAATCCTGGTATACACACACACACGATACACACCCTGTATTACATTAAATGCTTAACAGAACTTGGTTCGTTGATTCCTTTTCAGTACAAAAAAATATGTATATCTTTTACCGTGTTTTAATGAAAATCAGCTGAAAAAGATTTGTGAATGAAATTTATACAACAATTCATACAAACCCTCATACAATGCTCTAATATAGTATTATTGTAGAGGGGACTAAATATAGTCGAGTCAACTTCCTCATAAAATTGTTACAATTTTACGAGTATTTTCACAAGTCAAATGCAACTATAAATAGAATTCATATGTGAAGGATGACGTTTGTACTCGAGGAGAGTGAAAAAAAAGTTCGTTTATAAAGACAATCACAGATTTTATAATGTTTAAAAATAGTTATCAATTTATAAATAAAACATGCTCTATTGTTATATTAAAAAATTGATGAAATCAGTATTGGTGATAATTTTTGCATAGGAAATAATCATTATGGTTTTTTAAAGTTTAATAAACAAACCTCGATCAGGGTAATGGAAATGATGAATAGTGGCGGAGGGAGACATCGGTAATGATCAGCGTAATATTTTCGGTCCCTCTCATCCGTCAGGAACTCGTCCGCTATTAGCTTTGCCATTCTAGATTTAAAAAAGAGTAAAATCTCAAGTTAAACATTGAATTGTATGTAATTAATTCAGACATGATTGTGTGTACAACATCAACAGTTGGCCTTGTTTTCGTATCATTTTAGAATACATTTTTTGCTGTATGTATTTTTATTTAAATAATCTGTGTAGTTTTTTTAAAATTTTACTTTACTTGGGTACATACATAACATATAATATGTGTGACACTGACAATGATAAAAACTACGAGAATGCATACGTATCATCACGACTTTTTTTGTGTAAGGACGGAATTCCCCATTACCAGCCCTCCATACATTAGACATTTCATTAGCATTAGAAAATCCCAAGAGTCAACCACAACGACAACATCAAAGCTCTAATTACAACACATTAATTCTTAACAATGTCAACATTGAATTGCATCTCGCAAGTTTTCATTTTGAACTTTGCATACCCCCTGTAATCCGTTGAAAGTCTCACAGTAGCTGAGCATTTGTTAAATTCTTAAAACGCAGCAGCAGAAACAGCGTATAAGAGCTCAATCATGTCAGCAGTCACTAACTTACTCTGTCATTTTGACATTATTATTAGCTCAGCTAAAACTACCCATTTGCTTAAGCGCCCTTCAGCTTATATACTTTTAGAAAGAAGCCAACTAATATCACACGATTTGAAGGCATTTAGTCGTAATGATAAGACTTTAATGAAGACACAAAGTCTCAAATGATCCCTCAAGGGTAATTTATGATGACAGGCAAGACGGTCACTTTGCACCTGGGTAGTACCACACACACAAAAACCAACTAGGTAGGTATGTCCCAGCTCTGAATTTCTACTTACCTACCTAACCAACACATTCTCTTCTAATAATCAGCCAGCCCTGTTTGTTACCTGTACCTTCAACCTACCCACCCCAATAATGAGTGGCATTTCGTTCTGCCTCTTTTACACCATAATGTCACTGCTGATACCTTTGGCACACAATGCCTTCCCTAAATTCCTAAAATGTCGCATTATCTATAACATCGCACAAGTAATTTACCTACATATCTGCCACACTACTGAACACTATAATACTATATTGTTATACTCTCAAGTTCCTTGGCAGAGTGAGTCAGTGGTAGTGATTACACGAAAAGTAATTTACCTTAGGGTAATAATTAAACATGAAGGACTTTTAATAATCCGCCAAACTAAATAGCGTGATGGTATATAATAAAGCAGAGTCAGTAATAAGATCTTACCTTTCATCGGATTTGTCATGCAAATTGATGATGACAACCATTTCTACTAATGAGTACAAATTAAGTTGTAAGAAACAATGGTAGTAAAATGATAATATTTCACTTCCCTACACCACCACTACCACCACCAAAATTCACTAATCAAGTGAAGTCACCACAAAAAGTGTACTGTTGCTGTACATGTGATGTTATTCTTTTATTTTCCAGAAAAAAGTACAACAATTATTCTTGTGTCTTAATGATAAGGTGACCACATCATCGTGTCCTATTTTATCCAAGTGGAATATGAAACTGCGTTTAGATATATTCATCACCTTGAAAATGAACCCGACAGTCACCGTCGTAGGAGTTGGAATAAACTCATTTCATACATACGTTGGTAGATTTTTTTACAGACTTTGTCTGGCAGCCCGTCTACGCAAACATCCGTGCACTCTCAACTAGTTTGCACAAGCTTTTTTTCGATTTTGAAAGCGTGTTTTGATTTGCAAAAAGGAAGCGTTTCTTCTGTAGACAAAGACAAAAATAAAAGAAGACTTTATTGCAAAAACGTCTGCCTGCCTTGCCTTCTTATTCATTCAGAATGTCGTTCTCCTATGCAGGCATTGCCACTGGTGATGCTGCTGCTGATCAATATTGGGTGCTGCTATATGCTGTTGCTGCCGATGGCAGACTCTGAAAATGCATATATATTTAGCTGGGCACATATAACAAAAATCAAATTCAGAAAAAAAATTGTGAGTCAATACAACAGCATGTTCAATAAATATGTATGTATATTTGGATCAGTGACGACAAAGTAGAATAATATACGATGTGATTGGGAATCACCTTTCACCTAAAATGCAATTGCAACGTTTTCTGTATGATCGTCTCTAGTGTAAAGCAAACCCAACATAAGATCACAAGAAAGTTTGTTTCTCAAAGAGTTTTTAAGCAAAGTACACACTTTTACTTTAAAACACTCACACACAAACCAACCACACTACAACTACTAACATTACTCACTACCACACAGCCTTTTTTGAATCGTCTTGTTCAACCAAAAAGGCAACATAGTTTTACACACATTCAACAAACGTACGTATAACGTCCTCCGTACACACAACAAACCTCCTTGCTAGACAGCAGCAAGAAGCCGACTGACTGACTGATTAAACTGAACAACAAGACCGGCTTACGACGATGATGATGCTTAAAAGTGTTCATTCTCACAATTTGAGAAAAGATGTTCATAAGACTGAAAGGAAAAAAAAGAGGGTAAGCTATACACACTACTTGGTTTTCTTGCTTGTGTAGTAGCTATAATATCTTTTTTACATTAAAGATTAATCTCAAACGTTTGTTGGTATATTATTGAAAAGAAACGCATTGTACATATACTATGTTCATACATACTCTTGCTGCTTGCTTGCTACACACAAACATCACAAGCAGAAGAGAGCAAACCAGGTAAGAAGTATTTTTGTGGGTTCCCAATTCCCGACGTTGATATTGGCTTCTTTTTTTTGGGTCCCTCTGTTTTCTTTGCTCTTCTGGCTCCTTACGTACTCACTAACTAACAAAATGTATCAAGGGGGAATGGAAGGTTACAACAGCAAAAAAAGTTGAAGCGTAGTAGGACGTAATAATAACCCATAATACTACTACTACTACTACCAGCACTAGGTATATGCATTATTTGAAGGGATGGTTGAGAAGGATTAGCTTTTACTTTGTTATGTTACAACAGCAAGACTCTTCTGTGATGGATTTTGACTACCTTTTGGAGTTCATAATAAGCGTTATTATTATATATAGCACGGCAGAACTTTACTTGTATTTTTTCCTCCTTTCAGTTCATTACGATATCTGACTGACTGACTTGAGTGAACTGACTTGTGAGTGAGTTGAGCTCACTCGCCGAGCAGCAGAGCAGCAGCAAGTCAGTCAAAAGGAAGAACGAAACTTGTACACACGTACAGCAGAGCCAGCAAAGTACAATATTATGTTTGGACGCCTGCATTATTATGATCATCACACCAACACCACTACCACCACCACCAGTAATAATAATAAGACCAACAACGAGACAGACCTTAAAAATGTTCTCTCTGCGAGAGAACGGTTGTTATGAAGCAAACATTTATATCGCAACGCACGGGTGAGCTGGTGCCTGCCGTTGTTGTTCTGCTGCATGCTTTAAAAATAAAAACCTTATGTAGGCAGCGTGTAGAGGCACGCTCTGCTTATGCACTTAAACATACACGACGACGACGACGTTAGAACAACTGAAAATTCTGAAATACCACACCACCATCGCCACCGCCACTACCACTCACTCCATGGTTAAACTTTTGGTTGACCAAAATATGTATGAAAAGTACACATGTATACGTGTGAGGTTTATGAATATTTGGCCGAGTTACTACTACAAACTTGTACCATTACCACTTACTACTCTACACAAGCTTTATATAAAACTGGATATATGCCATTCTCCGTACAAAAAAAATTCTCCTCATCATTCATTCATTCTTTGGCTTCCGCTGTTTGTCCCTTAGTCCGTCTCTTCCGTTGTCGCCGCTACTACGCCGACCTTCCCTACACATGAGCGAGCTGGTATGAGTTTTATGAAGTAATTTGAGCACCAAATACTCCACACACACACACAGCCTGTCAATGAAACCATGTTCGTGCATTTTAAATTTTGTTACCTTTTAAACCATTCTGTCTGTCTACATCGACATCCTCCGCACACGTACGTACACGTAACGCTGCTGCTGCATTTATTGGACTGTTTCTCATTCAAAGTCAATGTCGATGGGAGCAAAGGGGGGAAAAATAAACAGAGCGACAATTGCTGCATCAATACTTTTGTAATAATGAGAATGTATCCATATCTGCTACTAGTAGACAT
The DNA here is from genome assembly GCA_027743785.1 of Sinhomidia bicolor. Taxonomy (NCBI): domain Eukaryota; kingdom Metazoa; phylum Arthropoda; class Collembola; order Entomobryomorpha; family Entomobryidae; genus Sinhomidia; species Sinhomidia bicolor. Next base: position 11,828 of record JAHZMT010001741.1, on the reverse strand, counting down.
AGCGAAGTCGCTTGCCAAATATACTAGATGAGATGGCTATGCACATGTGCAGCCACAAATAAATAAAGACAAATGCAGAGAGAGAGAGCATATAAAGAAGATGAAACTTGAGATAATTTGCCTCTTTGGAAAAGTACAAACTTGAAGAGAAAAGTTTGTAGAAAAACCAAGAACAACGACACACAGACAGATATATTGTATTGCAGTTGTGAAATGAATGAGCCCAGTAGTAAATAAACAGGAATAACAGCAGCACGGGCAAGACAAAATAGAGCACACAAAATGATATGTTATTTGACTGTTTATATAACTTTTTGCATAAAAAAGACAGAGTTTGTCTGCATATTTCTTTTGACAATGTGTAGTGTTTTGCAAGAGAGAGAGAGAGAGAGAGAGAGAGAGAGAGAGAGAAAGAGAAAGAAAAAAAGAGAATTCTTTGTCTCTAGACAGAATACCAAAAGAGAAGAAGGAACAACGGAAGGAAGTGTTATGTGTAAATTGTACTTTTCTCTCTCGCAGTCACTCTTTTTATTACTGCTGCTATATTGCATACCCAATTTCGAGCATGTCTGGCTGGAAGATGGTTGTCTACTACTTTTGTTCTCTGTTGTTCTTTTGGGAGATGATACTTAGTTTAAGCGAACAGACAACACACAGCGCCATTAACAGAGAGAGAGAGAGAGGGATATTGCAACGCAATCATGTTAAGAATATTGTAGCTAATTTTACTTTACAAATATGTAATTTCATTATGACTTGGCGGCTGTTTCTACTACTGTTGCTGGAGTAAAAAGGAATGTGTAAGCAAACGGGAATCAGAAAAAAACAGATATAAAAAGTACAGATATACTACTATGAACATATACATATATATATAGCTAGTTATATTATACTGTGTGGGGTTGTATGTAATTTCCATCTTACCGAAAATGAGCATCCGTAGAATTCAGCGGGATTCTATTTCAAATGAAAACTTTGTCGGTTTATGCACTCCAGTAAACATGATAGTAGTGTGGTAGTGGTAGTAGCAGCAGTAGTATCATCATATACCAGCTACTATACTACTATATCACCTACGTCTACTAACTAAACTATTTTCGTTGATTATGCTTGTCTTCATGTAACAAGAAAAGTAAAGTAGCAAGAGTATAATAAGTTCAAAATTATGCAGTAGTCTTGTGACAAGCAAACATGGCATCAACACACACACGCAATATTATTTTCGGTTTTATTCCCGTGCTTTCGACCTGGCCCTTTTTTTCGCCTGTAGAAAAAAAGACATACCCTGTGTTCTCTTATGCAAATTATACTCTTGATGATAGCACAGAAACGGCAAAAAATGTACGGCATAGAACACAACACAGAAAAGCAACAACAACAACAGCAGCAGCAGCCGCCGCATCTTCTCCAAAGTTAGAAATGAGATACAAGTCGAAAAAAAAGGAAAAAGGAGTCCAACAAGAAGGTTCAGTTCAGACTTCAGAGAAAGGAAAAGATGGTAAAAAGACATTCAGAGAAGAAGAGAAGCAAAGGCAAGCAAGCAGATGCTACAACAAACTAAAAAAAATTCCGACGATGCATGTGCTCTTTTCCTCCTTGTTTTATACATAAAGCTTTTTTGGACTATTGGGAATCTAGCAAGGAAGGCGAGAGCAATTAAGATACCAGGAAGAAAAACAGAAAAAGACAAACTACATTTTTTATGCATGCGTCCATGAATCTGGAAAATGTTTTTGCTATATTATATATTGTATGAACAAGTTATGGTATCATTATAAAACTTGTTTAATAGCCTCCAGTTTTATTATTGAAACCACACACACTTGCTCTCATCATTTAATTAGAGTTTTGCACAAGAAAGTATGCCATCATCATCGTATGCGATTTTAATCTATTCCATTTCCAAGAAAGGAAGTAGAAACTTTGTGTATTCTTATATACATACGTGATATCATGATGGTATGGTATGTGTCTCCATTAGACATTTTTTATTACAATTGCTGCACAATATGGGAAACTATCAACTATTTTATGCTTACTCTTTTATTTTCTCTCTTTGTGTGTTTCTTCAAGAAACTTCAAACAGATAACAGTGAAATTATTATTGGTACTCTACATATATACACCAACTATTCTAAACATTTATGAGATATGGACATAAAATGTATTGTCAGAAAATATACCAAGTTTCTTTTTTAAAAAAAAAACAAGAAAAAGAGAGCATCGCCGTTTATTCCGCATCTTTTACCTTCTGTAATAATATTTTACCGTAAGTAATGTCCTCTTGTCCTGTAAATATCCAGCTCCACTAGTTTTCTTTCAGTTGAGAAGAGAAAGGGTAAAAATTGAAGAAGCTGCTGTGCAGTAATTGCTTTTTAATCGTAATTCATATAATCCAACGTAGCGTGAAGAAGGAAAGGAGCCCTTTTTTACTGCTACATACTACTATATTGCTATATTTTCAGACATTTTTTTATTTTTTCATTTTATGAGCACTCTATCTATCCATCCCAAGTTCACTCACAAAAAAAGAAGAAGAGGAATAAAACGTTGCAGCACGTACGTAAGAACAGATACAACGTCATGAGTGAAACGTTTCTTTTTTTTCCTTCTGCTTCCTACACTTGTGCTCCTTGAAAAAAAATATTCTTCTCCATTTCTGTACAGCAGGACGAAAACAATCATCATATCCACTATAAGAAAAATGAAGGGAGCATATAGAATAATATTATTTGTAACAGCACAACGAAACACAAGCAAAGCAAACCTAGACCAACGCAACTAACAAAAGATTAGAAAAGAAACATCAGGGAAGCAGCAAGCAGCAGCACGCAGCAGCCAGCACACTACCATCACCAGCATCATGATCAAACATGAATAGAATTTTTAGGTGGTATAAAATCATAATATAAGTTAACTATATATATTATAATATGCTTATTTACAATCTTTGCTCTTCTATACACTGCAGCAGCAAGTACAACAAAGGATACAAATGGTATATGTAGAAATAGAAAAAAGAAAGAAAGAAAAAACCATGCGTACGTTTAATTCGCTTTTAAGCTCAACGACATGACATCTCTACACACACACACATGAAGAAGAGGAAGATTCCGAGTAGAATGAGTAGAGACGTAAAATATCACATCATCACGATAATCTTGATCCTCATGAAGCTCATCATCAGCAGGCAGAAGCAAACAGTAGTAACAGCCGGTCGTCCGCTGTTTCATTTTTTACTCCCTTTTTTTATTCATCTCCTTTTTATCCTTTGAAGATTTCTTCTTTTTTTCTTGTTCTTCTTTGTATTTTTGGTCATCTGGCGTTCATTCTCCTGCTGCTGCTGCTGCATGATGCTGGTGGTGGTGGTGTTTGAAGCACACGGAGGTAGTACATGCGCCACATGTGTGTATTATAAACTATAGTTATAAAAATGAATAGGTACAAGAATACGTTCAAGGTGTGTGTGTGTTTTTTTTTTGCTTGTTTAGCTTTTTTTCTCTTTTCCTTCCTGATATTTCATCTACCGCCACCATCAAGTAACATCCTTTAGGATGAAGTACCTATGTACATATGTGGTTTAAAAAAAAGTTAATATGCATATATTTAATACATATTTACAATATGTTTGGCTCGTGTGAGTGCGTACGGACAACTCAAATAACAGGATTCTTTTTAGTGTATGTTGATTTTCGTGGTTTTTTATCTTCTCCGTTGAGGTTGGTGAGGGATGCATATGTTTGCTGTTTTCTGATGAGATGCTCGCTTTTCACATTGTCTTTGTACTTTTGGTCAATATATTAGGACACTGAGGCATCATGATGACAGCTTGTATTTTTGCAATAATGACCAATTACAAGGATAATATCAGCAGTAATGAGAAGAAAGTGTTTTAAATTATCTATTTCTCGGTGTAAACGTCGTATGCATATTCAATGAAAAGTATAAATGTGGCCACAATACAATTTTTGCTCTTACCAGTCCTAGTCGTATATATTATTTGCAATTTGCAATAATATAATATTGCCTATAATGTTTTTTAAAGCTTACACGTATATTTGCACTTATGTTCTTTATATTATCCCTTTCGTCACTATCAAGATGGGTTATGGACAGCAGGAGTAGTAGTAGTAGAATCACTGGAAAAATTAACTTTAAAAAGTTGTGCATAGAGTGTTCTGACAAAATATTTTACTTGGATGAACACAACGTAATTGTAGAACAGTCCACAAACATGGATGTCTCAGAAAATGCTTTTTTAGAGCAGTTAAATGTGGCCACAATACAATTTTTGCTCTTACCAGTCCTAGTCGTATATATTATTTGCAATTTGCAATAATATAATATTGTTTATAATGTTTTATAAAGCTTACACTTATATTTGCACTTATGTTCTTTATATATTATCCCTTTCGTCTCTATCAAGATGGATTATGGACAGCAGGAGTAGTAGTAGTAGACAGTAGATCAAAAATAGAAATAATAGAATCTCAATGTGTGATGTCGAGGCAGCATAAAATGACGAGACAACAGCAATATGATGTAATGCAATTTAATAGTAATAATAATAATAATATGATTCACAAAATGGAGCATGAATAAACCCATCATCGTAGTAACTGAAACATACAGGCGTCCCACTCTGTGTGGCCTATCCTTTTCTTTAAACACTTACCGCCTGTCCATTTACGTACTCACCAATCTTGCATCTCTCTCTTCTCCTCTCTTGTTCTGGCAGGCAGCACAGTGCATTCACAAAACCTTGCACAAAAACGATCATATCAGCTTGATTAAGTTTTACGTAGAATGAATGATGATGATATCTATCCTACTTGTTTCAAACTTTTTATTACTATTGAATAAGTGTACCATCACGTCATTTACAACCCTTCTTGTGGTTTCTCATAATCGTATTTCATCTTTATCTTTACAAACTATATATATACGAAGAAAAGCTCACCTTGATGCTGCTGCTGTTGCTGCTACCCAAAAAAATAAAGAATATTAACCACGGAAAGAATTAAGGACAGTAGGAGCAGCCATATAACTCGATTCTCTATTATATTTTTTTCTTTCTTCCTCTCCTCTTCTCTCAACGAAACACACAGCTGTCAACGAACGAAAAAAGCATGATTAGGAAAACTGCACAACAACAGACATCATTTTTTATGCACTATAATGTCCGATTATAATGGACAATGGTATGCATGAGCAATAATTATTTCGAGAAGACATGACGGCATTTATACGACAAGTGCATCAGCAGCAGTAACAAACAGCAACAACCGCAGCAGTTTTTTTTTTCTTTAGACTAACTCGGAACGAAAGAACGGGACTACGTCATCTTCATCGTTATCGTGTCGTGGTTTTTTTTACCTTGTGTATGTGTGTGTGTAGGCAATTGGATTGGCATGAAGAAAGAAAATGTACCACGACGTGGCTGCCGCGTCGTGCTAGCAGGTATTTATTATAGCGAGTTAAATGGGACAAAAGAAAATTGCAAATTTTTATGAGATGAATTGGACATGTGGGAAGCGTTGGAAAAGGAAAGCTGGTGAGAAGGATGAAACATCAGCGATTGCACATCATAATAATCATTGAGCCTTTGGTGATTAATGTAGCATCATTTTTTTTGTTCAACTATAAACGATTATGATGATGATATTGATAATAGTAGACAGTAGTGATATACATCGTGATCTTTCTCAGGGAGATAATAAAGATCAACTGTCCTCATTAGTTTTCTCCTTGTTTCATTACCTGTAAATACTGTGCATGACAAAGGCAGTAAACGATTTTGCATAAAGTTATTATATACGTTTTAAATATGCACATTCAATTTTTCTCTTCATTATTTGCAATTTCTATCTCACAATGCACATAAGTAATTTAATTCTCAGAAATATACGGCGATACTTTGGCGAACCGAATAAAGGTAAAAAAACACTAAAAGAAATTATAAACTTTTTTTTCAGAGTTTCGGCTGGTAATGCTTGATAATTTCATACGATTAGCTGAAGCGTGCTTCTTTGAAATTGCTATTTTGCTTTTCTGCGAAGCAAGCATAATAAATATTTATACCGATAAGAGTCAACTCTTATTGCATAATAATAATAATAATAGTGGCTATTGATATTATTGACTTTGCTATTACTAGCTATTTGAGTACATATTTCTTATAATTCTCGGGTCAAACTTATTTGTACCCTTTCCTTTTTTACCTTCTGATTTTCTTTCCGATACATCTGTCAGTTCAAAAATGTAAGTCAAAAGGGATATTCTATATACAGACTTTATATTTTCTAAAATAAAATAAATGACCAGGAACAAATAAAAAGGTGAAAGGAACAACAACAGAAGCAGCAGCAGCAGCATAGCGCAGCAAACAAAAATATAAATTCTTCTCTTCTCCAATGCAATAAAGTAACAGCAGTTGTCCCGAAGAAGTGTGTTCGAAAAAAGATAATATGTGTGTGCTAGGGCATGAGCCATCATATTACATAATAATATACCTTAAGAGCAATTAACCGCAAAGCGCACAACTGCTTCTCTTTTTCAAGTTGTCTAGACCTTAGTACCGAATCCACTATATCGACCAAAATCGCTTTGTGCCACGTACACGGTAGATCGGATAAAGAAAGAATGAGAGGCAGTGGCAGAAGCCAGTTGGATGATGATGGTCTGAACAAGAGGCAGCAACGGGAAAACACACCTGCCTGCCCTAACTCACTTTATTTTTCTATGATCCATTTTGCCTAGTATTATTATTAAGCTTCCTCATCTCGCCCGACATTAGAACAAGTTATGTTATAGAAATCATATTTATGAAAAAATGCATTATTTTTTTGTATGTTACAGCTGGAAACGAGATCAGAATCCGAAGCAAGTTTATATATATAGGTACCTATATGTATTTAGTCTTGCTTTTGTAAAAGTTTGCCAGGCTAATTTTACAAAACAAAATTTTTGGTTTCATGGAGGTTTCATGGACATAAAAGCGTTGGCTGGCAAGTTGCAGCAGTGGTAGTTCCACCCAAAGAGAAATGTAGGTTTACATATGCATATCGACTACTACGCAGTGGTAATTTATGTTTTGGAGCAATTCATCCATAACTCAATTTTTGATGTATTCTTTAAGAAAAGTACATGTTTGTGGGCTTAATGCATGCATATATACTGTCACTGTTGAACTTTATTATTTATGCATGCACAGCCGTTTTTTCCGTTTTGGGTTTGTTTAATCTTTTATAAATAAATCCGCATAGTCACAATTTTTGTAGAATGCAGGGATGCATGAATGGGTTGAGTAGAAATGGAAATATATACTATACGCGTTGGTGTACAAACCCTATGATGTTCGGGAATGTAATATAATATCAGCAAACAATTAGAGATCTGAGAGATCAGCAACACAGCATCACAATCGCTCAGGGAAGGCAAATACTTTGAATATTATTGGATAACGTGTGTCTCTGTGTCTGTACGTACTCCAGCGCTAAGAAGGAACACCTGCATCCGTAAATGAAATGACAATGAATGACTGAAAGAACAAGGTAAAAAAATAGAATTGAATATTTTTGTGTCAGTCAGAAAATAAGAGGATGTGCTATTAAACTTATAAAACATCCGTTTTATGCATCAGCAATAATACGAAAACAACTGCTTCCTTTCCCTTTTCCAGATTAAAAAACTCAATAATTATGTTAGAAATCTACGCTAAAAGTTAATTTCTTTTAAAGTCAGAACAGGAAAGTGATTTCCGAAACTGAATTCAAGTTAAATTTATTAAATTCACATGCATGATGTGTACCTAGTCAGTTAACTTTTGTAGAGTTTTTTTTTGCATTTTTTTAAGCAAAGGGAAATAAGAAAACTGAATGAGCATGTACAGTCATGTGTCAGTGGCTCGTGAATCCTGTCCTCTGCACATGGGCAAGCAAGCAGGTGAGGAAACTTTTTTAAGGATTATATACCTTTTTCGTAAATTTTCATGCTACTGTGAGACAATTAAATTCACCGGATGCATGTGCAAGGTAACTAGTTATGAAGTGTGTACATCTGCGTACGATTTATCAGATTGTCAAGTAACGTTGCATTTTTATACTGTCTTTTTTACGCTGAGTGATTGCTAGCTGGATACGTTTCATATGAATGGATGAAGCACGGCGATGAAAGTAATAAAGTGTATTATTTGTTGGATGGTACACTGCGTGTGATTATTATGTATGATGAAATGAACCAAACTCAAATGTGCAGTGCAGTGTATACATGTATGCCTATAATAACTAGTAGTAATTTATCTTTCGAGTTTATTCTTCTCAAATAGAGATGCATATCTCTATCCTTTAAAAGATGAAAATTATGTAGTCTAAAAGGAGATGTAATCAGCGATCACAAAAACTTAATAATAATAAACAGGACAAGTTCATCACGAATGCAAAAAGCCTGTAGGCAAATATGAAGGATTCTTGATGAAAAAAATGTACAAAAAAATTTATCTGATCTTCAAGGGAAATCTCATTGTAAAATCTTTTGCTTTTACTTATTTTTCACCTTTGCTATATACACAGCAAATAATAATAATAATAATAATGTAAATTTTAAACGAGATATAATCACACATATTATATCTTTCTGTGAAGATGCTATGGCGCGTGCCAAAAGCGCCACAGGGAACAAAAGAAGCTAATAATAGCTTATATATATTACAACTTGTTGTAGTAAGTAAAGGTATTATTGTGTTCAATACAAAAATCTTTTTTAAAATTGCATTATTTGATGCCATCGAAAACTCAGGTTGGTTATAAAAATTTAGGTATAGGTATGTATATAGATTATGTAGACCCAGAGACCCTAAAAACTATAAATATACAAATTCAAGTTGCTGATTGTATATAAATTTTTATTTATAAAATATTTTATATATTACAGTCAGTACATATTTTAACAATACAATGAAATTTCTATATGTAATATGCGCTTTGATTTATGAGTCCAAGTCAAATATATGTATACTTTTAAATCTCTTTGCTAGCAATTAATTTGGTCGATGATGGTAAAATATATAATTATTGCCTATATTTATTTGTGTATTTTGAGATTTTATTATTTAAAAGGAGGAAAAATATTAGAGTGCGTATGCTAAAGAAGGGGTTCCCCGGATCAAGACGATTTCTAAGTAATTAGTAGAGTTAGTTGTTGTACGTACTAAAAAAATGTTCTTTTAATCCATATTAGAAACTTGATGTAAACAACCAAAACCAAAGAAATCTGTAATCAAAACTAATAATCCGATGAAATATATGCCTAGTCATCAAGTTGAAAAAAGTTTTTAAAAAAATGTATTATAACATTACTATACAATGGATTAATTTCTCGCTCTCTGCATTGCAGTTGTAGTATGTGTGTAAAATAATGTTACCGATTCCATAAGTTGCATTACCATCTACAAAATCAAAATATTGTTGTAGATAAACATCATATCCCTACAATAATAATAATAATAATAATAGGTAATAGTTTATAATAGTTTCGTTAAACCAAAAATGGTAAGCCTCAAACACTTTTTTCCTTTTTTTAAATGCTTCATTGAAAGTATATGTATATGGTTATGCTGACCGTATGAATGAATGGATGAATGAATGGCCGTAAACAAAACAACTCTCTGTACGTTCATCTGCCGTGTTGCTTGTAGCTATTATAACGGAGCTTGAAAGTTTTTGAAAGAATAATTTGAGTGAATGTTGGAAGGGATTGTATAAAATATCAAAAAATAATATTCGGAAAATGAAATTCCATAGCACAGGGAACATTATACATTGTTTCATACTTCTTTAATTAAGTATTAAACTATGTGGTATACCCGTATGTAAATATGTATGTACGTTGCTCATTCGAAGTATAAAACTGCGAGTTGCAGTTGTCCAATTTTGAGTGGTAATTAGTCTGGAATGACCTAGTGGGCGAAATAAAGCGTTTGTTTGATATTATACTCGTGTAAAAATGGTTTTTTTGGGTCAAAATCAGCCTGAAGACAGTTGATGGATGCCTTATTTTTAAGAATTTTCTCAGGTTTGGTATTACACTGATACATGTATTATTTGTACATCACATTATTATACGCGAACGCACGCAAGCTGCAAGGCATACAAAACATGAGATTCTCAGAGAAATGCGTGTGTTCCGTTCCTCCATGTGAATAAAGCATCTGGCTCTCTGTACTTGATTAAAGCATCGTAATATTTTCAGCTTAAAATTCACAATCTCGATTGTAGTTCTCGTTCTTTGGTTGGTTTCAAAAAAATCGTTCTACAGTTAAATTACATTTTTATCAAAGAGTTGAGCTGAGATGATGAGATGTTGTGATTACGTGACTGTTGTGAACTAATTGACGTCAGAACAGATTTACAAATCATTATTTTCATCTCCGCTGTGAGAAGCTTGAAGCAAAAAATGCATATAATGTTCAACATCATGTGTCTGCTGATGTGTGTGATTTGCATATATGTATGTAGAGTCCATATTATAGACCTATTTAAAATGTATACCGATGATGTCAAAACTGAAAATACGGCGCATCAAAGGATCTCCCTTCCCTTTTATTTCTGCTTTCGTTATTCCAAAAAAACCAAACAAAACACGCTGTATAAGCTTAAACCTGATCCTCAGTTAACTTTCCAATAAATGCCCTTAAGGGACAGTATATAACTGTGTATGTGTGCATGCGACGTACACGATTTTTTTATCATTATTTTATTTGTAAAAGAAGTCGTTAGCTTTACCCACTCATCGTCATCGCCAGTCATTATGATTACCTAAATCGATACTTTGCAGGCTTCATTCATTAATGACACTAGCGCCAGTTACATGAGAGAAAAGGATCGTGGTGGTGGTGATCAATAGAACAATAGAAAATTAACAGCTTCAAAGTGAGTTCGATTGAACAAAGGCCTCAAGCAGTTTTATAAACAGACTACAAACTACACCGTTTTCCGTGTGCAAAGGTAAACTCATTCTGAAATTTTGTATCCATTCTTCTCTTCTTCTCGCTGCAGGGAAGATAAGGGTTACATACAACACGATATACACAAATACAAGTCATTAGGATAGGAGCAGCAGCAGCAGAGCAGCTAGTCAAAGTTAAGTTGGAGGAAGGAACAGAAAACAGTCGTGGCTGTCTCATGCATGAACTGTGGATTTAGCAGGTCGTCGTCAGCATAAGAATCATCATCATCATGATCAATGCCAAACAAAATCAGCAATCTGTATAGTTTGTAGAATCAAGAGAAATTTTCTTGAGTCTACTTTACTGCGTGGCACTCACGTTTCTTTTTCATCGCGATCAGTGCCAAACCCAAACTACAGCAAACCCAGTCGTCGTTTGTACTCGTCGTGATAGGTATTATACACAAGCACTAGTTTTGTCTTACATTTTGCAAAACTGTCTTTTTTGTGTACTCTTGAATCTGTCACAAGCTCTAGTAATCTTACCCCTAATTAAATATAATGCATAGAAATGAGCTCGTACTGCATTTATGACTAAACAAGTGATTCACAAGCCTCTCAGGACATACATTTTTTATCCTACTGCACCATATCGATGCTTCTGTTTTTGTAAGAAAGTTTTTGTACAGAAAATTCTACAGAAGGAACGAGATAAAGTTGTACAAATTCTATTCATTCGCCTGCACACCCTCGCAACTCCAGCCATAGCCATCTCTGAGATAAGCCCAGGATAAGCCAATTACGGCTTATCTCAGAGATCCATTCAGTCTCCGATAAAGTTCACAAATCGCCGCGGAGAGAACTGAATTGTCATGGAAGAAAAA
>JAHZMT010001740.1:0-10974 GCA_027743785.1 Sinhomidia bicolor | reverse complement strand
CAATAACGTTAAAATCATGCTTAAATTACCCCAAAACCTTTAAAATCGTGAATAATTTCTCTCTGTCAGATCTTTTTAAAAGTTTACTTTTTTATTTACAACTGCTTTCTGTACATTACTGGCATCAAGTGTGCATGCCGTAGTGAATGCATATCAAATCAGGCATGGCATGAAGCATTCAGCAGCTCATGGCTGCTTATCAAAGTAACACAATAACAAAAGAATATGTAACTGTTTATAACTGTCGCACGTTGTACTCATGAAGATTCAAAGTACAGAAGTCACATTCATAATCCAAAAGTGTGTTGATAGCTTTCGTTCACGGTGCATTCCGCTACCAAAGTCAGCCAACCACACCACACCGAGTGGAAATGGGAAATGAAGTCAAAAGTTGTGGAGAACGATTGGATATGAGAAAAGTTGATGGAATACATATTATAAAACTGATACTATTACTTCAGCAGACACTCATTTAGAACAGAGAGCGAGCAGGCTCACCAACCAACTTTGAATATGAACATACATACATATGTACGTGAAGTCATATATCTCCTTCTGCTAACTGACTGGATGAACATTGAGTGTTACTGAATAGTCTGACGACAAGTAAGTAGGAGTGACTGATACACGATAAGTAGACAATATGAAACTCATGACCGTGTAATGTGCTGCACCAACATTCATAATAAATAAATAAATAATACTAATCCAATCCATAAATATTGGTTCATGTTCGACGTTCACGCTTCTATCAAAACAGGGTATTTATGCCGTATTGGTGCTGCTGTCGTGTTGATTATGACAATAAATATTGATGAAAATGGGAATGATGATGGTCCAGGATTTTTTTCCTGATTAGGTGATAAATGATGTCAGTGTATGTATATGTAGGTATGTAATTTGGTAAATGATGACAATAATAAAACGTTTTTTCTAAGACTTATTCACTGTTTTTGTCAGTTTATTTTATTCAGTCTATTTAACTGCAGAAACCTCCACTAAGAAGGATATTTTTTAATTTTAAAAATTATTTTTTATTATTTTTTGGTTTTTAATTTTTTTTAAAAGTTTTAATTGTTAATGATACCATTGTCAATTCAATTATACGCTGAAATTATTTGTCGTCAAACGAATATGTTATTAAAATTACGTCGACTTTTTAAAATTAATATTCATTAATATTTTAAATTCATAAAACAGCTTAAGATGTTACTTCGAGCAGAGTTAACTGTTCTGTAATTTCCTCATCGGTATCGCTAACATTATCAGTTTCACTACCTTCCGTATCTTCATCCTCATCCTCCATATCATCCCTATCCTCATTGGCACCCTCATCTTTATCCTCATCTTCATCTTCATTCTCATCCTCTTCCTCATCCACACTCTCTTCCTCATCCACATCCTCTTCCTCATCCCCATCCTCTTCCTCTTCCTCAGCTCCAGTCTCATCCATATCCATATCCACATCCCCATTCACATTCCCATCCCCATTCACATTCCTATTCCCATCCACGTCCCCATTCACATCCCCATTCACATCCCCATTCACATCCTCGTCTACATCCCCATCCTCATCTATATCCCCATCCTCATCTATATCCCCATCCTCATCTATATCCCCATCCTCATCTATGTCCCCATCCTCATCTATGTCCCCATCCTCATCTATATCCCCATCCTCATCTTCATCCCCATTCTCATCTATATCCCCATCCTCATCTACATCCTCATCTATATCCTCCTCTTCATCCAAATCCATTGACGATTTTGCTTCAGAGTTTACGATTGGTTTTACTTCATACTTTGGTTTTACCTTTGTTTCAGAGTTTGGGTTTGCTTTTACTTCAGAGTTTGGTTTTGCTTTAACTTCAGAGTTTGGTTTTGCTTTAACTTCAGATTTTGGTTTTGCTTTAACTTCAGATTTTGCTTTTGCTTTAACTTCAGAGTTGGGTTTCGCTTTTGTTTCAGAGTTTGCTGTTGGTTTTGCTTTTGTTTCTGAGATTGCTTTTGCTTTTACTTCAGAATTTGGCGTTGGGTTTGCTTCAGAATTTGGCGTTGGGTTTGCTTCAGAGTTTGGTGTTGGTTTTGTTCCAGGGTGTGGAGGTGGTTTTGTTCCAGGGTGTGGTGGTGGTTTTGTTCCAGGGTGTGGTGGGGGTTTTGCTTCAGGGTGTGGTGGTGGTTTTGCTCCAGATTTTCCGGCTTTCACTTCCTGCTTTGCTTCCTCCTTAGCTGTTGCAGTTTTCTTTGTTGCACTTTTTGCAGTCTCCATAGGAATACTATTCCCTGAAGCAGATTTTGCGGTCTTTCCTGTTGTTTGAGCACTCGTGGATTTTGCTGCCGCTGAAGGGCTGGGTAACTTTACTACAGTTGTCTTACTTGCAGTTGTGACAGCGGTTGATTTACTTGTTGAAGCAGTTTTCGTCGTCGTGACTTTGGTGGAAGAGCTAGATGGTGCTGCTCGAGTTGGTTTCTCCGCTTTTGTTGGTAAAGGAGGGACTTCAGCCGCTTTCTCGCTCTTTAAAGATTTTTAGTTAAAAAAATTTTAACCTTAGTCTTATTGTATTCATTTTAAAAGAGAGTGAGAACAGAAACTAAAGAGAATGCTACACAAGCGTAACTTACAAGGATCCAAGAAAATTTTTTTATCCAGCGATTGACATCGTCAATTGTGACCGCACGGTCTTCTACTTGGATGTGCTTGTGCAACTTCTTTACCCAGGAGTCAGAGCCAATATTCTTTTTGTTTGAATTTTTGAATGTCATTATCAACTGCTTTCTTCTCGCACTTAAAATAGTCTTGCGTAGTGGGTCAGGAGGAGAATATCGTTCCCTCCTGAAATTCGAAAAAATAAAAAATATTTTATTACAAATCCCTGTTGCCCTTAATACACACATAATAATAGTTTGTATCAACTTATTTGCACTATTTACTTCCTTATATTTTTAAATAGAAAAATATGTATCTTTGTAATTTTAAACGTTTCTAAAATAACTTACTCATAGTCTACCCCTGCACGTCGGGGTCGCTCAGGGACTTGAATAGGGGCCATGATGAGTATTTAAATGTTAGAGTTAGTAAAATTATGATAAGGAATACGTTATGGATTTTTTAATTAAGAGAAGATTAACCGTTGGTTCCAGTGAAAAGAAAACTGCAATCAATTTTTTGGATTGATGCCTATTCTTCGACTGACAAAAAATTTGTCTTCGTCCAGGTTTATGAAGGGATCTGTTAAAACGCTGACTTCATTCTATGAATAAAAGTGTTTCGAGGTGGAAGCAATGCAAAGTTCTCTTTTTTGGAATATGATGATGAATGTCCAAATCGAACGTATGAAATATGAACAGCAGAAAAAAAGTGACTGCCTATATGTTGAAATGAGTCAAACTTGTATAGCAAGAGTTTCATTTATATTTCTTTTATTTTATGTCCAATGTCATAAGCATTTTTAAACTTAATTTTGCATAACCTCCATATTTCCAATTTACATACAATAAAAATTTCATACATATAGTATCATGGCAGAATATATATTTAACATGTAACAAAAAAGTCTTTATTTTTAGATTTTTATTTCATATGCTTTTGTTCATAGACAATGGTTTGTCTCCATCTGAAGATTCGGTCATTCCACTTTTTCTAGTAAAATTGACAACCACTTTCTTAGCAAGTCAGCAGCAATCATCCATTCGAATCCCTGCATTCAGTTTTCATGGTTGATTCTTAAGTTGGATACTTCAAACACCAAATGTAATACAAAACGAATGATATCTATGCCGACTGTCAGTAACTTTGCAAATACATACATGAAATCAAAAAGACACGAAAAGGTGAACAGTCACTATACAATATTTGAAAGAAAGTTAGAATTAGAATTCCCTCTAGCTGTTGGTAAGCAGCTTCATAATGTAGCCATAATCCACACAGCTTAAGCAAAAGGCAGAGAATTGTAGCAATTTATCACTAAAAAACTTTATCTCACAACAATAGGGCATAAAGTTTCTAGGCCCATTTCTAACTTTTTCCCATTGATGATTTTCGGATACACGACAAGAGGGAGAGGTGGAGGGGTTTGAATCAGAATAAACAATCCCCATCCTCTACTCCCCCGCAACATGTTCCGAAAGAGGCATGGGGAAATTTCCGTCCTACTTTATTTTGTATTATGAAAGTTCCCGGTAAGGAAACGTAGTTTTTGAATCCATATATTTTTATTGCGATCCAAACTTCCCGAATACAATTCACTGTCAGTCACTTTAAATCACTGATAAAACTGCATAAAATATGCATGAATCACACACTTATATATGTATTCGCTTTTACATTGCATTTTTCAAGAAACGCCATTGTTTGCAAGAACACACTATACAAGAAAAATAATTTTCTCTTCAATTATTTACTGTTGATCCGAGCAAGTGTAACTGAAAACTACCGAGAGAATGGCTGACCGGATTGCTTAAATATTCTCTGTCTCCGCTGCGAGCAAGTTGACCAAGAAACGAGAATTGAAGGATTTTGTAGGTAAGTAAGTAATATGAAATGTTGAGAGAGATCTGTATACAAACAATGAAACTTGCCAAAGCATAATAATAATGGCACGACGGTAAAAGCAAGAACAGAGAAAATAATAAAAAGAGGTGCAGGTTGTAGGGGTAAATATTTTCAATAAGGACGCATGACCAGTGAAGTAAAAAGACAACATTATTGTTGTTTATTGCTAAAATGTACAGTATAGTAATACATTACGTAACATAAGCGACAGTAACATGTAGGGCAGGGATCGGCAGATTTAAGAAAAATGGTTATGACAATGATTTTGAATTGAAGATATGTATAAAGAATGCATTGCATAGTATCATTAAGCATGCCATTTGGTAAAACGCTATTTTCCCTCAAAACTGGCAAGAAAATATACCTTTTGGTTTTTGCTAATAACTGGGGTTACCTACCAATCGACAAGTCTTTAACGTCATGGAGGGATGCGTACATTAGTAGTAGTAGTAGTGTGTCGATTTTGGTTTTTTTTAAAAAGTGTGTGGGCTTTGGGCTCTTTTTTTCTTTTAGAGAACAAGCAAAAATACAACAACGAGATCGGCAATATGTTAGCCTTTTGTACACACCATCATGTTATTTTCATTGTGAGTATCATAATCATCTTCAGAATTTGGTGACTAGGATGCTGTTAGGTTTAGGTCATAGAAACACCAATGGGACGAGATAAGGTTGATCGCATGCTCGCTCGGTAGGTTAATCATTTAGTTGCAGACTTACATAAAATACAGGTTAGGATGATCCCGTAGTCGTGCATATTACAAAACCCAGCTCTACAGCAGAAACGAGTGCAGAATAATATGATTTTGTTGGTGATTGCACTGGTTAACCAGTAATGGTTGGCAGTGAGTTTTAAAAATACTTTTCCTTCTGCAGCTAATACACTTTCTGAGGGTAGATATGTTTTTATATTTGGTAGCTTCAGAGCATGTCAACCCGGCTCTGTGATTGTTACGTGACATACCTAAGCAAAAAGTATGTCCGGTATATGATTATATTTATATGGATGGCAATATTAGCATAACCTTCGAGGAAAATATTAGCTACCCCACCACCGCTATGTCTTTAGCTACAAAAATAATTCAATAATTATTTTTATAAAAGAAGGGTATTTATTGAATTTTACTTTTTAAACGTAGAAAGTCCATAAATTTTTGAAAAATGCAATGGTTTAAATTTTAAATGTAAGTAAAGTAATAAAATTTAATAAAAAGGTGTGCAACCAATGCAAGGATTTTAAAAAGTTTTAGCTCCATATTTCAATCCTTCTATTCTAATGAAAATTTCGAGAGTTTAAAAACGCTTTAAAAAGTTTTTTTCTATTGAAAATTAAAACATGCTTTCTTTTTCCCCTGTAGGTCTCCTTGTCAATGCATAAAACTGGTTAATGTCACGTCAGGTACAGATTTAACTATACTAGCCTTGACTATACACCAAGAAACTGTAACACGACTTTCCCGTGTGTAAAATTAATCAGTGTTCTCAGTTTGTTCATACAAATTACAGTATACGGTTTTCCTTTGGTACAGCATAAATCGGAGTTTTATAAAATAATGTTATTACAGTTCAAAAGGAATTTAAAGGCAAAAACACTATCCTCCGCATGCTCATCGTCATCATCTTCACAATTGCATTGTGGTAATCATAATAATATTATATCGGCGAATAGAAAAAAACTAACGAAGAATCAAATTAGGGAGCAAAGCAGCAAAAAAGTCGCTTGACCAGGATACTGAATGACGATAAGAAAATGAGAATTTAGTGCTACTTTGCACTTAACAACCAACAAATGCATGACAAGCACGAATATCGAAGAAAAAATATTTCAAGAAAAATATACCTACACAACTATAATATAGTACGGTACTTTGTTTCTACACTTTACAAAAACAAAGTGAGTTTTTTTCAAGGATTATTCACTTCTAAATTCTAACAGCAGCTAAAACGCCTTTTACCTACTACTATACTAATTATACCTTATCAGGTTGTATGGTGATTCTACACTTGTCATGCACAAAATAATGTGCACACGTTAGCATGTAAATATAAAAACAAGCGGACATTGACACATTCCGAAAGTTAGAATATAGGAAAACGCGGGCGGACAATGATCCAGTGTCCCAACCCCAAGATAGACTTGGAATGCCACGGACAGTAATTTACATACATTTGTACCTACCTATTCATTTCAATGTCAAAACTAGAAAACGTAAAGCTAGAATGATCTTTTGAAACTGTCTTTCTGTATTCATAGTTTGTGAAATTAAACGGTCTGCGATGGCAAAATATTATTACTTGTTATTACTGTGACTAATAGCAAATAACTAAATTGTGTTATATAACCTATAATTATTAATTATTACACTGTAAAGAGCATTATGAAATCTAGTTAGTGAGGCCCTAAAAAGAATCAATGTTTTTTGTACGTTTGATGCACCGCACCGTACCCCTTTCGGTCTTTTGAAAGCAGAATGCAATGGAATTTTATGTTTTTTGCAGCAATCTTATTTATTATTATTACATGGTTGTGGTTCTGCTGATGTGATCAAAAAAGTAGTTAGAATTTAAACAGTTATGTTGCATTCCATTCCAATTTTTTTGCAAATGCCAAGGCAAGGTACATATTTTAGTCTTTATTTAATATTTCGTTAAAGTATAAGCTGATGGTGCATAGGTACATACTTATAAATGCTTAATTTGTCAAATAAATATTTTTGAAACTGGACACGCTGCATACGATGTTTAGCCCATTGCCAGTTTCTCTATAACAAATGCATATATATTATTTGTATGCATTCACGAGTCCGTCCATACAAATAATAACAGTAGTTATTCAAAAGAAAAGACTGACAATTGTGAGTAAAAGAGAAGCGCTGTAGTTGACCCTAAAAAGTAAAACATTTATTGCTACATAACTGTTAATTTTGAAAATCAGAATGGTATGTACTATAAACTAGTGTTTAATTGCGGTAAAGTAATCTCATACATGAAAAATTTTGATTAAAGTCATGTAGCATGTATATAAAGTTATAGAAAGTTATATAACCAAATCAGCAATAAACTATAATAACTAGGCTAATACACTTTACGAGTAATTGACAAAAATTCTAGCTTTTTTCATAACGAATTGCTTCCGAATATGTGGCAATGGTGGATTTTTTAAATTTTTACTTTTTCATAATTCAAATTTCTTTTTCCATTTGGGTCATTTCCGATGCAAATGAGAGCAAAATGGCATACTGTTCCTCCACAGTCTGAAAGTAGGATCTACCTATATGCTATACGTGTCGTCAAACGGGCCAAGTGTTCAAATGAAACAATGTTTGTTTAGTATGTAATTACTAGATGATAACTCCTAGACATTTCTATGAACTGAAGACGAGGATGTTGGCACCGTACAAAAATCTACAGCAATGAAAAATGCATTCTTTTCTGCATGTACGTACATGTTGCTACTTACTTACTACTATACCTCTTCATTACTTAATACACCAACTTGGTGCACTCAACCCAACTGACCTGAAAATATATCGGTCACATGAACAAAAATCACTTGTATGGTTTCTTTTTTACCCAGCAAAGCTCAAAATCAATTGCACAAAAAACCCATTAAAACATCTCAGATAGGAGGATCTAGAGAAAACTGCCGCAAAAAAGTTGCCACATTAGCTAAGCGCTGGTGGTAATAGTAATAAACGTTANTTGCACAAAAAACCCATTAAAACATCTCAGATAGGAGGATCTAGAGAAAACTGCCGCAAAAAAGTTGCCACATTAGCTAAGCGCTGGTGGTAATAGTAATAAACGTTACAAGCTAATTTATAGAAAAGTGGCGAACGAAATCGCTAATTTCTAAATATGGCAGTGTATAGTCCTAGTCTTTGCCAAACATTGGGCACATTCCTTATGAAAATTAAAAATCAAAACAGTTTTCAGTTCTTGCCATTAATTGACCATTTTACCTTAAAAGTCTGCAGTAGGTAGTTACGGATACGCAATCGATTACTGAAAGTATATTTTTTTTATCGTTCACATGGTTTTTAGATTCGCAGACAGGGGAAAGACGGACAGACAGACAATGTAAAATATAAAACTTTGTCACATAACAATGATGCGGTACAAATAAATGGATGGTTGGACGGCACGGCGGGTTGGTGGAGAGAAAGATGCATCTCTAGTCTTATAATAAGAGACTAGGCTAGCCAAAGACAGGTCGACATTCATGATGACGATCAGCAACATCGTCGTCATCATCATGATGTTAATTCCAAGCAGAGTTTTAAAAAATCGTGAAGAAACAAAGCCGTACCATTACAACTAAATAGATACGATACAAGATGCAAGTCCGTGCTTGAGCATTTGCACATTTTTTTACCAGTTGGCCTTAGCCTGGTCACTCTTCTTGGCTGTTCGACACACAACTTTTTAAGGTAATACGTGTAAAAAATGATTGAAGAACATGTTTCTTCTTATAATATTCATGTCTTGTTTATAAGTGTACGTGTGTTCTTTTTACAGTACAGGTACAGTGTGCATGAAATTTGGCTTGATGGTTAGCTGTTGGTTGTGCTACTCGTTTGGGTCATTACCCCAAACAAAGTGGTCCAGCAAGATTTCAACTTGCGAAATAATGATGGCAATAATGTGAAGCCTTGGCAGATTGTACCGTTATAGCCCAACCGCCCTCTTTACCTGTTCCAATTCACAACACAGATCACTTTTTGGCTGCATCAACAACACAGCAAAAAAGAAGTCATAATATCACTATCACAGATTTTGGCTCATCTTTCTTCAATCTGATATGATTGTAGTAGAGTGATAGTAAACTAATATCAATCTCTGTCTTTCCTGAGATTCTTTTTTTCGTTTCGGTGTCAAATGTTGGGAAAAACAAGTAGCGAGCAGCCGACACAAAATTGAATTCGCTTTCTTGAGTGCATGTCGTATGTATGCTTTCTTCCCCAACCAAACAAGTAACGCACTGACCAAACAGATTTGATCTCTTTCATTTTTAATGATGAATTTTATGGACCCATATTTTTATTCCGTTAGTTTGGTTTAGGAGGAGACAATGACACCGTCTTACTTTCCCCAGGTATATAGTATTTAAAGAAAAATATTTTTAGCTTTGAAAAGCGAACGGGAACAACAAAATGTTTAACTTTTGCTATAGGATTCAGGTTGTGCAGTGTTTAGAAATTTGTTATTCAAATCGTATGCAAAAGTTTTGATGTTCTCAAAAACGGCTGTAGTTTTATCACGAATGTTGTTATGCAAATTATTATTTTTATATATCCCAATTGAAATTATTTAAACGCGGAAAAAGTATGTGCGCACAGTCAGTCGTACTCGAAACATAAATTAAATGCGAATATATTTCTTTTTGATTTTCGAGTTTAACCCTCATACTTCCATATTATCTCAACAAAAAAGTTAGTGCGAATATAAATGACAATTTCCAAAAACTATGCAGGGTAATAATAAATCTTTGAAACCTATATATTTCTTTAAGCAACAGTAAATTCAAAAAATATAAATGATGGTGCATTATTGACTATGCGGTCTTGATGTGGCATAGAGGCTTTTGTCCATTTTTATAGTAGCTGGCGTAAATAATACGAGTTTCGATTAAACTATAGAATAAAGTGTTCTGACCATAGTAGGAGAATGAAAATTATTAGACTAAATGACTTTTTAAAACGGAGCTTTTGAACATGAAAAAATGTATCATTTGAGTTGATTTTTTAACACAGTCGAATGGAAATTTGAATACTAATTTATTAGAAGTCCATCATCTTTACGTGTTCTAAATCGTTGCTAAGACATTGCAATTTCACTACTCCAATTGTACCAATCAAAAGTATAACGATTCTGTATCAGTACGTTCATAATTCAGAAAAGAGATTAATCTCAATTATGATGTACTTCATCTTGGAAATGGCGAAAGCGTTAAATCAAATCCTAAAGCCCCCTTAATTTCATTCAGTTTCTTGGCAAATTTCTGTCAATTTCAACGTAAATTTCAACGCCCCCGCACACTTGCGCCCGGAGTAGGTGACACAACGCCTGCACTTTAATCCGTATGAGACAAAGGAATATTAATTTACAATTTGTACTATTGTTATCTAGTTTAGTCTCGGGGATGAAAAATACCTATTTCAGTTTTCATGCAGATCTAATTAACAGAAAAAAACTTTAGTTGAACTTTAGCAAACCCGGTGGAAAATTTTAAAAATCAACATAGTAAAATAAAAGTATTTTAAATGTTGAAATAAAGTACAAATGAAAATGCATCCACGAAAAAATTCCTTTAGCCGCTAAAAGTCTAATGCGTCTGTCATCATTCATTTATTCATCCATTTTATCTGGCTTGAAATTTTGGGGACATTCATTGAATTCATTCAGATCACCTCTAAATATGT